>VYZT01020717.1:0-21596 GCA_013400735.1 Pomatostomus ruficeps
ATTGAACTGTTCTTATCTCAACACATAGGTTTTACCTTTCTCATTCCCCTCCCCATCTCACCATGGAGGGGGTGATGGTAAGCAAGCAGCAGTGTGTTACTTAGCTGCCAGCTGGAGTTAAACCACAACATGTATATATGTCTAAATTAAATAAAAGTTAATCACCAGACCAATTTAACATTACAAAATGTTATTGATGACACTATTCTGTGAAAATATATTGTTTGTATAACAGAACATGCTCTGAACTATAGCCTACAATTTCTGAGTAAAGACCAATTATATCACATTGAAACAACTTCCTCCAGTGTTGGCAAAAAACCCCTTTTATACTCCACTCTTTCTTTGATGAGAACTTACTGACAATGATTTTTCCCTCTCACTCTTGTGCAATAATTTGACAAACAGTCATATATACACCCTACATATAAATACATATGAATGCATATGAATACACATAAAGCCCTGTACACTTCACATACATAATACCTTAGCCAAGCAACTAGAAAAATTTAAGTGTTATGTTGACCTTTTTAGATACATGGAAAAAAGTGGAATTATGTTAATTTCATTGCTTATTTTATTTTCAATATCTTTGCTTCAGATTTATCTCTTTTCCCATTTTCTAGAACATAAAAATGTATATTAGTTATTCTTAAATATTTGTTAATGAATTTTATAGTCATGCTGGATGGAACTTGTATAAACAAGCCAGAAAATCTGAAACCAGAGCCAAGGCAAACTCATGCCAAAACATTAGTCGATCCATTGGAACTGATTATACACATACAAAAGGGAGAATACGTGAAGTGATATATAAGGTCACTCTGACAGCCAGAAGGTAATGCCAAAATATTCCTACTGGCTTGGCTCATTCACATGTACAGGCACTGAGCTGATTCAGAGCCAAACACTCTGCGTGAGCCAAACTTAACTTCCTTGGCTTGCCCATCTTCAAAGCACAGCTGTTGTGGCAAAAACAACCCATCAGACACGAATTCATTTTGCTCGTTTTCATCTGCCATGACTTTGTAAGATGCAGCCACCAAGGGCAGAGTGCTTTGCTGCTGCTGCTGCTGCTGTTCTGAGAGCAGTCTGCACTACTGAAAAAACCTGTTGGACTCACATTACCTATTGCAATGAGGTGTCAGCTTCTGAATAATAAACATACTCCTAATGAGGTCTAGGCACCTCTAACCATGATTTTGAGAGTGTGACTAGTGATTCTGATTGTAGAACATGCTGGGGCCCATCTGGAAGCACCTGAGCCGCCTGATTTGAAAAAACCACAGTCATCTTTGCAAAGGATCAATTAAACCCAGTCTTGAATGGGACCATCCAAAGACAGGGTTGTCAAAATCATTAGCAGATTTTTAACTATCTTAGTCTAATTAGTTTGAGTAAGGGAGAGTAGAAACACATTTACCAAATATATTCCAAAGTCATAATAATTATTTTCTATTTAACTATGGTAGAAACTATAATGTTTGCCTTTGCTTGACATCCATAAACTGCTCCCTCCCCATTCCACACCCACATCCCAACCAGCCACAAAATGTTTTCTTGAGTTTCTTCTCATCTATAATGTGATCTAAAGTTACAAAAGTTCAACTGAGTTTGGTTCACACGTGTGAATTAGATGGTGTAAAACCCAGCAAATTCAGTGATTTACCTTGGATTTCTGTTCATTGCATGAATTTTGTTTGTATTGTTAATATAGAAATGAAGAGGCAAGCAGAGTTTACCATAAGCTTACTCTTCAATATAGATATATACATTTCCCTTAATTGTCACTTCCACTCGCTACATCAAATGCTTAATAATTTTATGAAAATTTGTATTATGACTGTGTGAAGAGAATAAAACACCTTTTCCAGCCAGATAAATATAAAGTACAAAAAGCTGATGGCCAAGCAATATACTCTTAAGTTGATCTGGGTTTTCTCAACTTTGTCCTCCTGCACTAATTTCACAGACATCTCTGTAAGGGTTCTGAGAAAATTTTCTGGATGGGAAAAAAAGACACATCACTTCTCTTAATAAATCACATTGTTTTCTCTCAAGTACATATTTTTCCTTCTCTTCAAGGAAAAAATGAAAAATTAATTTATTATAGAATGAGATTTGATTTTACTGCCTGTAATTAATCCTTGAGTTATGATTAATTGGTTAATAAATTTCTCATTTATGCAAGACTCCTGAAATATTAACATATACTCTACAAACAATCCATTTTCAGATTCCTGAAGTAAAATCTTCAATAGTGATTGAAGTTAACACTTGACTGCCTCAGGATTTTTTAACTGAGATCAAAACATAAACTCTGGTACATTAAAACTATCAGAAAATGATGTGAAAATTTTTTTTGTTAGATATAATGATATTTAGTTTATAATCAATTTTTTTGAGGCCACTTTGTCTGAAAACTGCGGCCTTATTCTATCACGCTGAAAGTTCACAAGGCATCAAATTTAGAAATATTTTAAAAATTATATTTCCACACATTCCAAATGCAGTTTTATTGATATCTGTGGAAATAATTCAACAGAAAGTCATAAAATCATAGAATGGTTTGATCTGGAAGGAACCTTTAAATTTGTCTACTCTAACTCTATTCACAGAGATATTTTTCAATAGATCAGGTCACTCAAGGTCCCATCTACCCTCTCCTCGAACTCTTCCAGGGATGGAGCACTCACAGGGTAATTCGTTAGTGTCTCACCACCTCACCATGAATTAGTTTACTGGGGTTTAACTGTATGAAACTATGACTTTTGTCATAGTTCCAAGGAAGCTCAAGTCCCTGCTAGATGGAAATGTTGTCATGGTACCTGAAAATTCCTTAAAGAGAGCATTTGCTGAATTTGCGATAGAACACATTCTCATGCTGATGTGTAGTGAACCTTTACAGTTTATGTTACTAATGGACTTTTCAAAATATTTTCCTCATTGAAATTTTCTTACTTGAAACCCAAGAGGAAAAGTAAAGATTCAATGTTAGATAGAGTTTTAATAAGGAAAATCTCCAATCACCAGAAGCCACATCCATATTTTTCCCTTGTATACAGTCACAAAAGAACTCAGAAGAACTTTTAAAGCTTTTCTTTTAGAAAAAAACTGATTTCTTCAAGGTGATTCCAAAACCGGAAATGTATCTTAGTAAAAAATTACTGTTACTGTAGAGGGGCTTGGCCAATGGATTCCACCATTTGCCTAAAGAGAAAAAATGGGATGAAGCAGAAGATTCTGTTTAAACAGAGTATATGTGGTTATTAAGGCCACATCATAGAAGAGAAAAATGATTTTTCAACTCGATTTTATCCAGGGTTAGACATTTTGGTGACTGGGTTTGCTGAACTAGAACTCACTCCTCCAACTGATGTTTCCATCTTTCCTCCACTTGGAGGCAATGCTGTCCCTGTTGTCCTGGGATTCCTACCATGACAGATCCATCACTTTGACAAACTCTATACTGGTAAAAGAAGGCAGACAGACTTCGTACGAATCTTTCACTATGGAGTATAATTATGAAGAAATTATGCTTCAGAAACTAATTTCGTTTCCTAAATAGGAACTGTACTTTGTCAGTTTAGCTCCAGACAAAAATCCTGAACAATTCCAAAGCTCTTTCCCAGTAAGTAAAAGGTTGAGAAACATTTTATGTGAAATATTTTAATCATCAGTGATCAGCAGTAACCCCATAGCAATTAGTGTTTAAATTAGCAGAGAAGTAATTTGAAGATACTGAGGATGGCTAGCTACGCTTTTGAACTTTCTCTTTTAAACACTTTTTTCTGGAATAAGAGTGTATTCTGAAACTTGGCTAAATAAAAACTGAATAGCTGTTGTACTGTATATATTGAATAAATGCATCTTTTTATAAGGTGAAATGGTTTGATATCAAATGCTGTTTTCTGTTTCCCAATAACAAGTGAAGATTGAAAATACACATGAACAAACAATTCAAGTCTGGTGGGATTTTCGTGAGTGACTAAAGATCTGGCATTATATTTTACTTTCTGCTGTGACTGTACAGCCTCTATGAATGTTTTCCCTAAGCTTTCACAAAGGGGCAAAATGAAACTTTTAGCATTGAATTATTATTACTATTATTATTGTTGTTTTTATAGCCATCTGCTGTAATGTCTAAGAAAAAAGTCAAAATGGCATTCCAGCTAATATCATTGTGCTGCCCAACTAGTCCAATCAAATCAAGAATGAATCTTCATCAAAGGATCAACACTTTACATGAAAACATTCAATCCTAGTGTATTCAAAATTCTGAAGAAAATGGGTTTACTTTTGGATATACCAAGTAAGTCAGCAGATCAAACTGCTAGGCAGTTTTTGACTCCCTCACCTTATCAATGATTGGAGATCTCTCTCTGAAAAACAACTTCTCTAACTAATTATTTAAAGTTATTGGTTGAAGTAAGGGTGACTTTTGCAAAGAATTAATCACTTAAAAATCACAATAAACTACTCACATGACATGAATTGCGAGGTAAGCTTAAGAGAAATGGAGAAAATACGTCAGTCATGAGAAAACAGGCTAAGTTATGGACAGGCTCCTGAAGTGACAAAGGTACACAGAGTAAATGTCTGAAATAATTATGTTCAGTTGATTAAGACTGGTACAAGGATTACTGATCCACAAGGATGTTCTTGGTCCTGATTTAAGACTGACATGTCTATGCTTGAGGCAATCCCACTTCATCCCTGCCTTGTCAATTTTTAGAATCTTTCTGTTCACATAGCCCCTCTTCATCACTTTTGTATTTGCTTTTGGATCATCATCTTCCTTTCTCTCTGAATTCTCTTTGCTAAGTAGGAAACCTCCCTAGATGACAGGCCAGGGAAACAGACAGGGATCTTTATGCTCTGCAGCACAAAGGCCCCCACTGCCATAACTGACTGCTCCTTGTTCTCTTCTGTGTTTCAGACTCAAAAAGCACAGTTTAGCTGCTTCATTTGACAACATTCCCTCACCACTTCAGTCTTGTTGCAGAGCTGTTCCCTCTTCCTGGACCACCCTTGGGCTAAAGGCATGAAAACTGCAGGGACAGTTGTTCTAAGAGCTGTCAGAGGCTGCCCTGTGGTACATCACTGCCATTCATGAGGATGCAAAACCCCATCTGAGCAGACCTGCTAATCCCCTGCATTTTTATTTTTTCTTCTTTTCCCAAATTGATGTACAAACTGCTCACTACCTGTTAGCTATGCTAAAAGTACCTGATTTTCCCTGATCAAGGGTTAGCAGAGACAAAAGCTTCAAGCACTTTGTAATCAAGGACAGCTGGGATCTTCTTAGATCCTGCTAGAGGCTGCTACAAAGGTTGACAGATGTTAAGGCTCCTCTGGTTATCCTTACCTGGGAGCAGTGATACCTTCAGATTCCTCAGAGGATTCCTGGGAGCCTCTCATGAATCTTCGATAAAATCAGGAGGGTAAAGAAAATCTCAAACCAGAGCCCAGAGAATCCTGTCAAACAGTTATGTCTCTTTTGTGCTATAAACCTTAACTCTTTTTCATGGAACTAGTATGAAAGACAATAAAATGTAGATTGCACTGAAAGGAAATCAAGAGAAGTTGAATTACCTTCTTAGTTCTGCTTTCTCTGCTGAGAGAAATGTTGCAATTCTAGGAAGATGTACAATAGAATTAGATTTCTACTTATTTTGTTATTCTGATTATGTTTTATTTTTAGCATATTGTCAAAATACTGGTTTTATATGAAATTTTGGTTTTAGCCTTTCTTTTTTTGAGTGGTATGAAAAAGGAATTTGGAAATGTCTTGTGACGTGAGCATATATAAGCATTTTCATAGGTAAGCAGTCTTTTTTTTTTGCCAATTTTGATCAGAATGAAACATTCCAATACATTTTCTAGAAACCAGATATTAATTTTGGTTTACTGAAAATGAATTAATCAGTATCTTCCATTTGTACATTAAGCTATTTATCTTGGATTCATTGTTGTCATACCATGAAAGCAACAAAAGACAAAGAGAACAGCCCGAGAAGATGGGGAGTGGTTGTAGTGGACATTATTTTGACGGAATGATGATTGTCCTAGAGGAATGAGCAAGTAGTGCTCTGCCAAAAAATTCTCTAACATAGATTTCCAGCAGTGAATTTGGAGTCAGAAAGAACCACTCTGCTACATACGGAATTCTTCTCCTTGGGCAGAGAATGAGGGCATGGATTATGTATGACATGTACAGAGATGCATTGCTTGATCTTCTTGAGGGTGCTCAGGTACCGCGATGAGAAAAATGAACACAGGAGCTTATATAGCATAGCTTTTCCCCACAGTCTGATACCTAAATGGTTAATGACTACCAGAGAAAGGAGGGAAGTCTATGCACTAGGAATCTAGTTTTCAGGAAGATAAATGAAATTGTGGTGAAGAAAAATTGGAAAGCAGGCTGATTTGTAATTTATTATACAGTTACCAAAAATGAAACTACTGAAAATGAAAGTAGACACACTAGAAATACAAAATAGAATTTGTATAGAATTTACAGTAGTGTAAACAAAATGAGATAGGCATGACCATTCTTTCTCTTCCAATATATTTTCCATGTAATCAAAGCACAGTGTGTGATTAAAAGCAAGTTTACACTTATTTTTGAAATATTTATGGTATTTGTAATCCCACAACAAATATTTATGACTCACAACAAATATACATGTATAAAATGTGAATATAGAAAGTTAAACTTTTGTAATGAGCCTCCATTATGAATATAATAAATTAATTAAATAATAAAGTAAATTAAATAATAAAGTAAATTTTTTTTTTCAAATTGCATGTATTAGAACCCTTGAATGAAAAAAAATTTCTATAGTGTTTTCTGACAGGAAAGAGTGCATGTTTATGCACTGTAAAATATGTTTAATTTGCAGGGAAGGGTGCACAAACTCTCTTAACAATTCAAGGTGTTTTTTTAATTATGACATCAAGTGTTATTGAGATCTGAAAAGTCACCTGTTGACAATGTTAGCATATTTGAATAATTATTGTTGTAAAAGGGAATTATTTACCTAATGATTTAAAATTACAAATGGCTCAGGGCTGACCCTCAAAGTGTATAGAGCCTCCAATTAAAAAAAAAAGATATTATGTAAGGAAAAGGTATATAATAAAATTCAGTTTCCTATTTATGTTTATTTACACTGGATGGGAAGAGGAAGATACAAAAAACTCAGTTCACAGCCTCCTGAGTCCTGCAGATAGAAATGCCTAAATCATCCTGGTACAAGAATACAAGTATGACTAACATCTTGTTTCCCAGATTTTGGATCTCACATATGACTGCAAACTGAAGTTTGGGATTCAAAGACTAAGACATTTTCTTACATCTACAAACCTAAGCTACCATTTATAAAAAGATTCATGCTTTATTTCAGAAAGTTTGGGGAAAAAGAAGATGTAAGCTTTGATTTAAAATCTTCATGGGTACAGAAGGGAAATCTACATTTGCTTCCTTCTTGGACCAGATGACCACCTCTCCTGCAGAATGCTCAGACAATATCTGGAAATAGCGCAGTCAGGGTTTGTGCAATTTGCGCATTCTCCCTGAAACAGATGAGAAGATCTCAATAAAGTAGAACAAGTGATTTATACTTTATAGCCTAATAGCCAAGATGCATTGCTAAAGAAAAGCAGAGATTATAGTAACAGACAACATTTCTGTAGAATATATCTGATTTAATTTGCACCCTTAAAAATAATCAGAGCAAAGAGCAGGCAACTCTCTGATAATCAGGCATCAGATCCCAAGTTTCTTCCTCTCCATCCCAGCTGGTATTTTGTTTCACTATATATAAATCTGAATGATATTCATAATCCACCATCATGGCCTCAAAATATTCTATTATCTGTTGCTTCATAACCAAATTCTTCAGGGAATTGATCCCTATTATTTCAAATCCATATTACCAGTTTACCTCTTCACTTTAGATTTGTCTTCTAAATCCATTCTTGAGCAACAGCCCATCTTTTTTATCAATTATTAAATCAATTCTTTATTCCCACAATTTCTTTCACTATTCATCAGTTTTTCATTTCCCTTTATGCTGGAAGTCCAGCCATAGTGTGTTTATCTTAGTAGTATAGAAGCAGAGGTCTATCATTCTCCCCCTATGGTGTTCTTTTATGTCCACCAAGACATCAGTAATTTGTCTATCCAGGAAATATTTCTAAGCTTTAACATCTATTAAGCCTCAGACTTTTAAAAAACCCAATAAAATGGTTTATTAATTTTGGCTTGCTTTGAAGAAAATTCATTAATTAACAAACAGGAACAAGGATAGAAATCCAAGGTGGTCCAATAGCAGTGAATAAATAAATTTCCACAAGTAATTCTTTTTAGCTTTTCACCACTTTTTCCTGATTATGAAGCAAATTGGCATAATATAAATAACCCCAAATCACAGAATCACAGAAGTGTTAAGGTTAGAAGGGCCCTCTGCAGATCATCCAGTCCAACCCCCCTGCCAAGGCAGGGTCACCTGGAGCAGGTCACACAGGAACACGTCCGGGTGGGTTTGCAATGTCTCCAGTGAGGGAGACCTTATGACATCCCTGGGCAGGTGACAGAATGTTGCAGTGTGCTGTTGGCCAGATTTCTGTTTTTCTCATGGCCAGGCACTGCTGTCCCCTCCTCCCCCCTCAGTATCTGGTTTCCCCCCCTGGAGGGCTCTGTATTTCACAATCCTATATGAAGCCCACCAAATTCAAACCCCTCACTCCTTCCCCATAGGATGTTTGTACCCTCCCTCACCCCCTCATGTTGGTATATATGTAACTGTAACACGCTGTGTGAGTGCTTCCCTGGCATGATCCTAGCGCCCAAATAAAACATCTGAGGAGCCCCTCCATTTGTCTCTCCTTCCTTGGAGCGCCTGGAACACTGGTGGACTAGGTGAACCCCTGCTGGACCTTTGCCAGCCCTCCCACACCCCCAAAGCAGCTGGCCAGCCCCTGGAACACCGAGCTGATGCCCAGTACCCCCGACGAAGGCATTGCAGCAACAGAGTGCTCTGTCACCCTCAATNGTAGGATGCTTTGTATCCTTCCCTGCCCCTTGTGTTGGTATATATGTAACTGTAAGATGCCGTGCCAGTGCTCCTCTGGCATGACCCTGGTGCCAAATCAACCATCTGGGAAGCCCCTCCACCTCATCTCTTCTTCTGCGCGCCTGGAATACCAGTGGGTTAGGTGAACCCATACAGAACCTTTGACAGCCCTCCCACGCCCCGAAGCAGCTCGGCAAGCCTCTGAAACCGTGGGCGGAAGCCCGGTGCCCCTGCTGGCAGCATCGCGACACTGCTCCTTGTCCTGTGACTGGGCAGCACTGAAAAGATTCTGGCACCATCCTCTTGGCATCTGCCTCTGAGATGTTTATATGCATTAATATCCCCTCTCAGTCTTCTCTAGACGAGTATTTTTCTACAAAACAAGATAACCATGAGCATGGCTTAAAATCAACATGTTTTAATTTACTATGGGGAGAGAAGCAAGAGGTTGCACTCAGTCAGGTTAAAGTTCAATGAGAGAATGATTTGATTAACCATAGAATCTCAAAGTTTTTGTGGTTTGTGATACTGTGCCTACTACTCAAAAAACATTGACTTTAAAAAGAATATACTGTAACACCAGCTCTACAAAAGCTAGCTTTCAGATATTTAAAGCATTTTATTGAAACCAGGTCTTCTATCTTTCTTCAGAAATGATGGATGCTCAGAACTTATGTTTCTGAGGAAAGATGAGATATGATTATATTGTGGTTTGGCTTTCAGGAAAACAGTATCAGACATCATGAGAGTTACCAAAGAATCATTACACTTGAGAGCAAATGTATGAACATTGGATGTAATAATCAGCTCAGGGCATAATGTTTTCAGTCCTAGTTGCTTTGAAAACAGTTCATGATGCAACCCGACTCACAAGATGAGCTGTCTTGTGGTGTATTTCCATGACAATATATAAAGAAATCACAACCAATTTTCCCCTGAGGCTTTGTGATCTGAGAGGCTAAGAGGCAATGCCTTTGGTCTCCAAATCAGTATCTAGTTACAGGACTGCAAGGCCATGGATATTATCCTGTTTTAAAAAGACATGTACATGAAAAAGTTTTTTCAAAAGCTGGTGTAGGCTAACAGTGTTCAAACAGTAAAGAAACATCAAAGCACCGAGCGAGTCTTGAAGGTTATTCTATATTCAGACATCAGAGATTTCGGACGAGAATCTGCTGTTTTCCTATTGCACTGAAATTAACAGAATTGCACGGCTTTCAGGTGGTGAATATTAAGTGATGACATCTCTAAGACATCAAAGAAATGTATGGAACAATGTGAAGTTTGGTGGAAGAGCATAACAAAAAACCATTTACTTAAATAATTATATTCTAACCTATATTGCTTCACAAAGTATAATAACTGTGTAAATAGTAAGGGGATAAATTTTTTGTGTTTGCTTTTAATATACTTTTAAGAGTGATATTCAACTTCTCTAATAATTTTAAAAATCAAATTATGCTAGAATTGAAATACTTTTCTTCTCTGTGATGGATAGTAAAACAAGAAAAAAAAAATTCTTGTATTACAACAAATGGAGGAAAAAAAGACATCCAAAGTTGTATTCTTGAAAATAAGTTACAAAGTTTTGAGATTTTTAACAGGGAAGAAAACTCTGAATTTAAATATTTTTGGAACTGTTCCTTTATATCCCCCAATTTCTATATGCAAAGTTATTCCTTCGACAATTAACCTTGACAACAAACTGATTGTTTTCTAAATCACATATTTTTGATACGTAATCTTAATTTCAATATTATATAGTGAAGATGAACATTGTAAGCAAATTGTCTAGAAGTTTTTATAGTATCCTTTTAAGCACTTGAAAGTCTCTGTATAAATCCCAGTTAGAATTTCTGTAACAGAAGCTGTTGATTCCTATATCCTCCCATTCAAAAATCTGTTTTACAGGTCACTAACATTGGTCAGGGAGCAGTGCCTCATCCTGAGGCTGCCTTGTCAGCCACAATTACCAAACATGCCAGCTCTGAGAGGGTGCAGCCATTTCTGAGCTCTCACATGAAGTGGCTTCTGGCTCAGAAATGAACATTTTACAATGGTTCCAAGAAGCAAATTCAGTCAGAACTGAACCACTGAGTCTTAACTCATCTTTTAAAATCCAGCTTCATACAACTGTTTGCTGTCCTATGAGTTCATATATACTATTTACGATTATATGCAGTGTCACATGGGAATAAGAATATTTATCCACTGAAAGAATTTATGATTTATATTAGATTATTTTCTGTAAGATATAAATTTTATCAAGACCTTCATAATTGTTAGGCTATGACCCTGTAAACACTACTACTACTACTATTTTAAAATAGCCTAAAAAATTTCTTCATAATGACTTTTAAAAGATTATGAAATTTTCTTCAGATAGGCTGAAATTGGAAATTATCCATTTAATAGGTAGTTACTGTTATTCTATTATATTTAATTCAGCAGCCTATCAGAGTATATGAAGCTTTCTAAAAGCAAATTTTTTGCTTTTTTTTTTTCTCCAAAATAATCAGGCTCAGCCTACAAACAGTCAATCATATCCTAAAGTAAAATAAAATTCTTATTGCCATTTTAAAAACATATTGAAAGCTGCTGATATTTCACCTTGTTACATTTAAATCACAAAGCTTTACGTTATGGGAATCAAAAAATAATTTCCTCATAATCATTGTGTCCACAGCACTTAAAACATAAACAGATTACATATTTTGCAATACAAGTTTATTTGAAATGCTGTATATTACAATACTGTGGCTTTTAAGATACTGGGAGTATAAATGATCAGACAGCACAGTCTTTCCACAAAATCTTTTTTCAGTTTCTTTTGTAAACTCACACCTTGAGAATTCTGGAACTGGAAATCTCAAAAAGAAAAATGACAAAAAAGATGTTCAATTCATTTATAACTTACTTAATTAAGCATCTCCATTGTACAACTTTCATTGTGTTTAATTACTTTGAATGTTGTCTAAAGCCCACTAGAACAAGTGAGAAGAATCTCCAGCCTTTAGAATGTTTTCTACATAGCATACTAGATTTTGATTTAAAAAAATGTTTCTACAAATACACTGGAGTACTTAATTTAATGACTCTTAAGCTTCAGAGGAAACTGAAGATATTTTACTACTTTTATTATTGTATTTATTTTATTGTAGTATGTTCTTAAACAACCAAAAGGTTACATTTCATATTCATTTACAGAAATAGAAACAAATATATTGGCTTCAAGACAATGGAGAATAATAAATCTTCATTGTGAAAATTCCAAGAATAAAGTCTTAGTTCATGTGTTAGAACCATGGCGAGAGTCCCAGACGTGGGGAGAATGACAGTGTGCCTATGTACTTCTGCTCAGCATTTTTTGCTTACTAGAGTTCGCAAAGAAGAACTGAGATCAATAAGGCTCCCATTTCCATCACTATGAACACAATTAATTGCCTACATCCACATATTTCACAACAATATTAAAACAGACAATCAAAACAAAACACATTTACTGCTGAAGACATGGATGAGAAAACCTTATCCCACAAAAGAGGATGTGCTGTTCCTTTTCTCGTTCATTGAAATGCTGTTTTGGCAGTAGGGAGTAGACATCAGCCCAGGAGCCTCCCTGCTCACAGAACCATGATGCAAGTACAAACTAGAATGTGTGTATTAGCATATTTTTGACACCTCAGGGGCTCCACAATTTTTTGTGATTGAATAGATATTAAATGGAGTTTTCTGCTCAGTTTGAAAAGCAGCATCCCATACCTCTGGTTATCAATTTTCTCATGCTTCTCATGCATCCATCACTTCAGTAGCTCAGCCAATCAGAGCAAACTTTTTTTTGACATAGTGATCATGGTTGTTTTATTGAATTCTATTGTGCTCTCTAGTTTTCCTTGTCATGAACATAGAGAAATAATGTTGTTTGATGGTTTCAAGGACACGTTTAGAACAACTTTTCATTGGCCTGACAGTGTTTGAGTAAGGAAATACCCAAAATTTGAAGCCTTCTGTCAATAGCATCTATACAAACATTGAAAAGAAAATACTCTTGGCATTTTCAAGGCATCTAGACCCTATATTTTGTTTGCTTGAAAACTAAATCAGTTATCCTGAGGAAAAAAGGTATACAGTTGGTATTTACATGTTGTCTCTTAAAGATAGCTGTTCCTGAAATAAGGTGTGGGGCTGTGGGGGTGGAAGGGAGGTGGAGAAGAATATCACACTAATGTTAGATTGAAACAATAGCATTGTTTGAATAAACTGTACTAATATGCAGAATCTTACCTATGAATTACAATGTGGATTTTGTTTCCTACAACTAAAGAAACCAGCAATATCTTCCAGATCACTGTAACATATTGAGTAGTCCCTTCATAAGAGTACATTAGAACAAATTCTATCTGTCCGCCACAGTTCATATCTCCAGAGCAAGCTAATGTACCAGTCAGTACAATATTCTGTACAATTCCCACAGGTTCATTTTACAGGTATTCAAGGAGAATGGCTTAAGGCATGGAAAATATAACGTGTAATCCAGAGACAACTGAGTGATGATGAGCACAGTGGTATGCTTGGCTACAAGGATCACATCTGATGACAACTAAATGCACTGGACTGTTTATAATCCTTTCTTACAGTCTTTTGACAGCCTCAAATATAAACTGGACATTTTTTGTTGGGTTTTTTTCTTGCAGGTGTTTTTTAGCTGTCATTATTCTTTCTCTTTACCAAAATCCTAGAAAGGCTGCATGTTTTTAATCCCTTGCTCTTAATCTTTGTTCCATTTCCACAACTGATAGAGCTAAACAAGATGGATTATAAGCATACTGCAAAGTTTTTATTCACTTTACACAGTGATGGTGGCTGCTCTGTGGTGCAAAGAATACATCAGATTATCAAGTGTTGAAAGCTCCCCAATTTCTACGGATATCAACAGTGAATCTATTTCCTGATTTATATTACTGATCAAATAATCTTCTTTTAGTGACATTAGATTTTTCTTCTCCTGACAAGTATGCATAAAATAGGTTTTACTTCATCAGAGAAGTATGGTTTCAGCTGTTTCTCTGTCTCCTCCTACTGTTGTGGATTTTATACTGGTTCTCCCCACTACAAATGGGAAATGTAGCAGGCAGAATCAAAGCTAATACATGTAATGTTCTTTTTACTAAAGGAATGTTTAACATGGTTGGAACTTTAGAGCATAGCTCAATGATACAGAAGCTGTCATACTTAAAAGAAGTTACAAAGACAGTTAAACAGAGGTTGCATGTGTTAGAATTGAACAGAGTCATAAAAAAGAAAAAGGTCTCAGAAAAAATACAGTGACACAGATTTTTGGTACAAAATCAGTGTTATATATGGATGGTTTACAAGTTCTGTGAATTTCAGTATATTTACAGGATAAACCAGTGGAGAATACTAAAATGTGTCTTCCTCTGAATTCAAATAGTCTGGGAACAGACTCCCATGATGCTGTCAGAGTGAAGAGTGTGTTTCCTGGGGAGGGAGAATTGCAGCAGTTTTGAACAACTAGCTAGAGCAGCTGGTGGGCTGTGCCTGGGATTCGGCTACACAAGCAGCAATTCCATCTCCAAGGGTCCACCTGTGGTCACCACCAAATTTTTTGTTAGGATTACTAGCAGGCATATGGGTTAAAACTCTTCTTATACATTTTATTCTTTGCTTTCCACTTTCATGTGTAGCATGTGCTTCTCTTAAAGAGCTTTTTGGTGTGCTAAGGCTGAGAATAACGGTCTGGGGATGCTTGAGGTCAAATCACTGCACACCAGGAAGGAGATCAGGCCAAGGACAGCTCTGGGATTTTTTTATTCCTCTTGACACAAGCTATTCTTTTTCATCTGATTATTCATTCTTCTGGGAGACACAAGTCCAGCTTCATGAGTGAGGTACATGAAAAGTGCTACTGACTCAGAAGCTTTTTTGACACATGGATAACTTGCGTTAATTTAGTGTGTGTGTAAATGACTGACACAGAGAAACCAAAGATCTTACAACCTTATGTTATTGGGGGGATTTGACTTGTGAGAATTTTGAATCAAAACAATATCTATCTTCCAGTGGGCTGTCCTTAGGCTTCCCTTAGATGATTTATTTGTTCCAGAATTTTTGGCTGAAGAACCACTTCTTAGTCCTATATGTTTGACTATACTGAATAAATTGCTGCTGCAACAGCATCTGGGACTTGGCAAAAACTGTCAGATATAGAGCAAGGATACAGCTTTGTTCTGGATAACTCATTAGAGCTGTCCTACCCCTCCCTGAATGCACAGATTTCACTAGATTAAATAAGAGAAATAATTTGGTCTACAGAGTGTTTCTTGATATCAAAGTTTGTCTGTAAAAAGAAAGAAGCAAGAGAAAAAAATTTTAAAAGGTGTTAATTTAATAATTCAGCCATTTCAATCTGACACTTTCAAAATTTGTTTCTTCCATTAATTTAAACAAATTAACGTTCTTGGTATATGTTTTAATGTCTCTGGTGTTAGGCTACTTGTGAATTTGTTCTCCCTCACTTCAATCTGTCCATGATTAAGACTCATTTCTGTCAGTAAACAGGTTTTTACCTGAGACAAAGAGATGGATTTTAGTTTGATAACCTAGTGTTTTCTCTTTCCATGGCTAAGGTAATATCTTAAGTTGCCTAAGAAGAGGTCAGGAGAATTCTGTTTCTATCCCAACAGCTCACAAGGACTAGAGCTCTGTCTGCAAAGTACTTTTATTATGATATTACTCCATAGTTTTAGAAAGCTGCATGGACACCAAAGCAACTCAAATCTATCAGATTAAACTGTGTTATTAAAATCCTCTTATTTTTCCTGTATTATCTGTATTGCATAAGATCCTGAAATGTTGCTGTACTTCGTTCAACATGAATGATGATTCAATTGCAAACATATGCACTAATGTGCTCAGTTTCAATCGTATCCTTTGAGAATCATAGTGATGGATTTTGTCTTGCTTGAATGATTGCATGGGAATGGATGATATCAGTGAAGTGATGCATCCAATAGTTTCAGAAAAACAAGTTAATTTTAGAAGACCATCCTCCCCACAATGCTTTCAGTAGGGATACATTAACCAAAAATGGGTTTCACCTCTCTTTAACAAGACTTTCACGTGGTGTTTACCCATTCATGTAGAAATTACAAAATTTGAAAAATATTTTTTAAGAATAGTTGTAGTGTTTCATGGACAGCAAAAATATTGCATTTTTGAGAAATTCAATATACACATAAAATACTTACATATCTATCTATATCTATCATCTATATCTATATCTATATCTATATCTATATCTATATCTGTATCTATATGTATTTTGCAGTAGCAGATTTTTGAACTTTAGTAGAAGGTTTTACAGTTAGTCAAAAGTAGTCCTGGGGCCCCTTAAATTTTGAAAGCCTGAAATATGATCTAATGGGTGAGAGGGAATGAGAAATTTCAAATGAACAGATGGAAAAGTGCAAAAAATCTAATTTCAAAATAAGGCAGAGAAATAACATAGGCACTGTGAAAAAAGAAAGCCAAAGCAATACAACTCCTACAAGAAACCCAATAAGAACTGTTCAAATAAATTCACATAAACTACAACATTTTCAAATAAAGATAATGTGTTTGCTATTTCTACAAGAGTTGATAGGTTGAGAAAACATGGGCAATTTTGTATTCTCTTTTGTAGCTATAAACTCACCCTGTCAGCTAAATTTACGGGGTTGGCTATCAAAATCAACATCCATAAACTGGAAAATATTTAAACAGTATCTTCAAATGCTTTATTCCATAACAGAAATGATTTTTTAAAAGTATATTTGAATATTATGGTGGTGCTTTATCTACTCATTTATCTTTAGACTAAACATTAACAAAAAAGGTGCAAACTCTACTTGACTCTATTCTCTTCCCATGGGCTTATTTGTAAGTTCTGTTTTTTTCAATTTTAATAGGCTTCCCTGGTTCAATCCTCTTTGGGGGAAAAAAAGTCATCAGCAGAAAGAAGCAAAAACATAATTTCTTCTTTTGACAGAAAGTACAAGTTATGAGTACTGGAGCTGCTTAAGCTCAGCAGAGACTCTCAAGAGAAAATAGGAGTTTCAATCTCCCGGCTTTTTGCACATTTCACTAGAGGCTCACAGATGGTAGCTCAGGGACCATGATGCAGAAGGCAGGGTATTACTTTGATGGAAGGGTGCAACCTTGTGAATGATTAATGGGAGTGCTGTTATGTGCTCTACAATGTATTCTGTTGGTAAGGATGTCAAAATATGATTTCCACCTTCCTAGAATGGTGAGAGTTCAAAGAGTTAATGTGGAGACCATCAGTGGTCAATTTGTCACAGGATTTTATGAGCCGGAGAGGGGTAGAAGCAGCATCTCTCTACAGCCTAGTTTAATCTCATACTATCTATATTCTTCTAGTACGGAGTTTGGGTGAGATACTGTAGGGATGAGACATCTTTTCCATTATTTGGATGATCTAAAGAAATGCACTAGAGAGGATTGCAGTGTCAGATAAATTGATTTGTCTATGAGAGACTTTTTGAGTGATATAATTTGGGACAAGTAGAAAGAGGAATAATAGAGAAGTGGAGAAGTGAGTGCTTTATCCTTCTGTTTCAAGGAAGACTTAGTGTTTTTCAAATTCTCTATAACTACCAAAGGTTAAAAAGTACAAGTAAAGCAAGTCAGAACAGCAGTCTCAGAGGAGTTATTAAATTATCACAGGGGTGAAACTTGTAGAAATCTTTGGGTTGAATAATTTGATCCATTTTCAAAAATTGTATTTGCTTCAGTCAAAAGAAATGCTAAGTCTTCAGGGACATGCCTGATTATATTGGGATCTCAGAAAGATTGTTGGAGGCAGGTTACTTGTAGTTAATTTTCTTTTTTTCACTTAGCACATCTCCTTTCTTTTTCCAATCTTCAATGACCTTATGCAGTCAACTTGGCTTTTAACCTTCTGCTGCTTTTTAATCACACACATGACATTTCCAGTGGACAGTAACACAGTCTAGAATTCCCTCCCATTCACCACGATATACTTTCCTTTCAGTTCTTTAGATAGGCATGACAATTTTATGCTGATGGAAATGCTATGATAGAAAAGCTATTTCATATGTTTTTAATTAAAATAGATAGTGTGGTTCAATTTAATCAATTTAATGAATTTAATCAATGACGTATTTTGAAATTAAAATAAATTTTCACCAGCATATAAAAGGGCAGCAAGCAATTAACAGACAATAAATATGAACATTTGAAATTGTATTATCTCCTTAAGAAACTATTGACGACTTCAGATTCTACTGTTTAGAATTCCTTTCCCATCCAACCAGAGTATCTTTGGAGTTTCAGTGAAATATATTTTAATCTTTTACTATGATTATAAGGACACATATGAGACTTTTAAACTAGCATTATGAAGTACTTTCCAAACACTTATTTTCCACACATTTATTTGTGCATGTTTTACTTCATTTTATAGATATTTTAAATAAATTTAGAAAGTTATTCTAAATAGGTTTCTAAAAATCATATACTCTATTTTTTTGGGGACAATTTTGTGTGTTTTAATAACTTTCTTAAAAATGTCTAAATATCTAGAAAATAAGTATCTCTGACTTGGACAAAGTTCTGATTTATATTATACTTAAATTATATGATACATGCAAGATTTTGTTTACTAATATTACAGGTAAAATCAAGCTTTTTATAGATCCTGTGCAAATGTGATGGAGAGTGACCATGGGTTGTTAGTGTGTGGACCATAAATTTTGATGATTTTGACAATTTTTTAGTGAAGTCATTAATTAATTTCTGATAGCTGGACTATTTTATTTCAGGGTTTCTGGTTAAAATGGTATATCTTTCAGTTCTGGGAGGAACGGAATGACATTCCCTCTCCTTTACTGCAGCTCCTGGTCTGAAACTTGCTGCCACCAAAATCTATATTTAATATTGTGTCTCTATTTGCTTCACTAGGATTACTTACTGTTACAAATCTAAGTAGAGGTAGGGATATTTTCAGAATCAAAGACTGAGAGAATTGGAGCTTTTACTGATTAGACTAAGATATCTCTTTTTTAGCTTAACCGAAAACCATGAAGCTGCTAAGAGCAGCCTCTGGTTCTGAACTCAGGGACACAGGCGTATTTGCTTGTACCCTGCAGTGTTAATGTAGAGTAGATCAGAAACTGCTCTTTTAGAGGTGTCAATCCCAGTAAAAACAGTAGATCTGGCATAGGCAAATCTTAACAGTTGAGAAACATCATTCAAAAGAAAAAAAATATGCATGAGGAAAAGGGTAATTATAACCCAAGTAAAAATGTTTGTTTATGCTTAAGTTGAATAAAGTATCTGTGGTAAATTAGAGCCTCATGCTCTCTTAAAATTCTGATTAGTAAAAACAACAGGATACAATTTTATCCTAGATGAATCTTCTCTTAATTACTGAAAGTAATGATCCTTCATGTTTTAGAATAAATATGTGCTTTTTTTTTCTGGTAGCTGTTGAATTCATTACATGTATTCTAAGGGTTTTTAAAGCTCATTGTTCAACTAGCTCATCTTAAAAAACCTAAATATTGTGAAGGTTTTGTGAAAATATGAATGATTGCCATGCACAAGATTGAACAATCCAAAAGTTAGGCTTATCAGGCAGTTAAATTCTCGTATTTTGTTCTATAATCATTTTTATTATGATTGAGACCATTGAGTGATAATTTTACTTCTTTGTTTTCTGTTTCAGAGTGTCTAGCTAATATGTGAAACTTTCTGTGAGGTATTTTATTGCAATCCAGTTTTATGTAAGTCTTTTTTAAAGTGCATATGTTGCAGTCTAGATTAAAGAGAGTTAATGAAAGGAAGGTGATAATACACCCAATATTTCCCAATAAGTGTAAAATCAGGACCCATGTGGGAGTAAACACATTTTTTAAGTACAATGTCTTCCTACTTCAATTCACAAGACTTCCATATGTATTTTTGTTTTGCTTTGAAGATTGACTATTAAAATAGGTTATCCTATTTAAAATAAACAAGGATGTAATTAACTTATCTCTGGTTGCATTCGTACTGAAGACTTCCATCTCTGGAAGGATTTATTGTGTATGTTGAAAAGAAAGCTCCTTCAAATGAAATTGCAAATTTATCAACCAAAAGCTTAGGTGTTTATTTTTTTTTTAATGTAAGAACATATGCCATTGAAGATACAAGCAGAGATTTTTAAGTGGACTCAATGTCCTTGTTGAATGCGGAGAAATAGTGAATAGGTTTGTTGGGTTTGCTGTCATCTCTGTTGTTGTGACAACAACAGGTTGTAGAAGTTTCTAGAGGTTGCCAGCTCCATGATCGTTCTATTGAATTGCTGTAATTTAGACAGAATGTGATGAAAAAATGAGTTTTTAACACTAAATCCCTGTCCAGCAGGATAGGACTGGATTGCTAATCACTACAACTTGTCTGACACAATCAAAGCCCTCCTGGCTTGCTGTAGATTTATGGTGATTTTGAGCAGGTGTACTGTTTGCAAGGTAGTCCTATGGGAACTTACATGACAGTGAATAGTTGTGCATCTATTATAGTAAAGCAAGGAATGCCTATTGAGACAAAAGGAATATTTTGTGCAGAATAATTTTTCTACTATAATTTTCCAGTAAGTGTAAATTACCACTGTGGTTAGAGACTGATATGGTGATGAATAAATGATTGCAAGTTGTTTAGCCACAAAATGAAGAATTTTTTTTATTTACTTCACTAGTTGTGATTTCTAAAATGTTTGCGTCAAAGAAAACTTAGCTCATTATTCTCTATTAACTGGTGCTGATTTGTCTACTAAGTCCTTTCAGCATTTCTTTGTGGACTGCATAACTCAATGTCTTGTAAACAAGAGCACAGGAATCAAAACACAGGATTTTTCTTTTTTTAGTCAGTTCCACTCTCAAACAATGACATCAGACAAAAAGATGTGTTAAGGTAACAGTAATACTATTTTTTATTAGGCAACTTACAGTTTATATCAGGGTCTGGCAGACATCAGGTATAGTGAAGAGATATTCACCAGATTGCATTGCAGATGATATCACTGCCATGGGTATTTTAGAGCTCTGCCCCAGATGATCAGCCTATTGGAGTTCATTTGCTAAACCCCTGACCTTAGACACAATGTCAGAAAACTTTTTTCTAGAGTGTAGTGAAGAGAAAGGCAAAATTCTGAGAAAATTCTTTGATGATTACTTTTTCTTCTGTGGCATCCTCTAACTCTACCTTCATACACAAAACCCAGATTTTTATTTTTATTTTTTTTTATTTTTATTTTTATTTCTTTCAGCTTCCACAGTAAGTTTTAATATTAAAATGTGTTTCCAAACCCCCATTACATTTTCTCTAACAGCAGAAGGGAAGCACCAAGGCTACCTTTAGACCTCATGAGGGTAAAAGAAGAAAGACAATTCAAAGGATGACTCTTAGTGATGATTAGGCTCCTGCTCTCAA
>VYZT01020724.1:0-35024 GCA_013400735.1 Pomatostomus ruficeps
AGCAGTGCAGGTGGATGGGGAATATGGACTGTCATCAGTTGATCACATATCTGCTGCTCCTTCCTCCTCTAGGGCAGTTCTCTTCACACTCCTCTCCTGCTCCAGTGTGGGGTCTTCCATGGGCTGCAGGTGGATCTCTGCTCCTCTCTGGACCTCCAGGGACTACAGGGTCACATCCTGCCTCACCACGGGCTGCACCCTGGGCTGCAAGGGAATCTCTGCTCTGGCACCTGAAGCACTTCCTTCTGCTCTTTCTGCACTGAACTTGGTGTCTGCAGAATTTTTGCTCTCTCATATTCTCTCTCCCAGCTGCCTATTTTTTTCTTAAATCTGTTATCCAAGAGGTGCTACCACAGTCACTGATGGACTTGGTCTTGGCCAGTGGCAGGTCCGTCTTGGGGTCAGCTGGAATTAGGTCTGTGGAACATGGGGGAAGCTTCGGGCAGATTCCAACAGAAAACCCGCTGTAGCCCTCCACTCACCTTCACCCTTTCACTCTGCTCCCAAAACCTTGCTATGAAAAACCAGTACACTATAATTGGATCTTAGAAGATTAGTACACAGCTTTAATGTATGTGTTTTAATCTTGAATGGACTTCCAGCTGTGACATTTGCCTCTGTTGCCAGAAAACTGGCTGGAGCTATTCATGCTCATTGTTTAAGAGGGGCAAATAAGTGAAAAACAGTGCAGTGAATAACGTTTTATCATGTTCTTCATTTCCCACATATTTGTGAATTCCTACTGTCCCATCCTCTTCACTTCACAGGGATCAGTTCTAGGGCGCACTGTGGTAGTGTGTTGCCCTGACTTTGCAGTGTTCAGTGTTTTCTTGTGAGATTTCTCTGTCATGGCCATGACTTGTTTTCTCTCTATTATCTATGTTTTCCTAAATTGTATCTGTGTTTACGAATTCCGGTATACCGGATGGAGAAATANGGCCCTCGGCCTAGCAGGCCTGCCTGGGGAGTGCCATAGTAGTGTTGCTGCTTCAGTTCTGACATCCATTTTATAAAGCAAGTGATTTGAATGATGGAGTCCAAAATTCACAATCCTCCAGACTCAGAGCAAGAGTAACGATCTGTTGAATCTGAGGTTGTGAGATATTCATCTTTGATACCCCATGTCAAGAATGGACACCCATTATGCAACAGTACCTTGACCTTGAGGGGGCACTTGGATCTCAGAGAGTATAGAAGAATTGTTCAATTTCTATGGAGCAAGCTGTGCCATCTGCTAACTTCACCTGTCTGAGTTTCATGTAGCTTCCTACCTCTTTAACAGTCTCCTCTAAACTGGAGAGGGTATCCAGGAACAGTGACTGTCTGCTGAATGGTGAATAGCTGCCCAAGGGTGTGCTGTCCCTCAGGAACAGACCAGGACCAGTATGCTCCTGGGAAGCTTTGGGTCACTTTAGCTGCCCACAGTGGCCTAGAATCCGTTGGCAGATTGACTGTGCAAAATATGGTGAGGTGTCCACACAGAGACTGGATAGTTCAGGAAGTAGCAGGCTGCCCTAGTGAAGGTGCGGTAGATCCATGCGAGATACCAGCCTGCAGCTCTGGCACACTGTCATCATCCTGCCCCACTAGACAGAGCTTGCCTTGTGTTCTCCTGTATTGGATTGCAAGGATGAACTGAAGGGGAAATGCAGTATATAAGGCCTGGCTGAGAGAGACCTACATAGTTCAGGAGATATGGTCATTGTTACAACAGAAGTATCATTGGACCCAGCTGCAGCCTTAATGTATTCCCTTCGTCAAGAATGGATGACTTGAATTTCTTTGTCTCATTTTGTTACGAGAACTAACCTTCCAAAATGCTTTGGCATCAGCTGTTTTATTGTTCCAGTGGCATATTGACTTGTTCTACTCTTTATCAAGTATCAGTACCCATATGAACACTTTCCAGATACATCCTTCAAGATCCTTTTCTCTTTCATTTCTCACTAACTCTGTCCCTGGGATTAAACTACCATCTTGTCTCCTCAGTCAATCCTGGGAACACACATTAACACAAAATTGCATGACCTGTGCTTTTGTCACCTAGCTGGTTAAATGAGGTACACTAGTTTAATTGCAATCCTGTGAGGGAACAGCCTTGAAGTACACACCTTGGGGTGTGTAAATTCTCAAGGTTTTATGCTCTTTATAGCCTTTCAGTAAGGCCTGTAACGGTGACTTTGAATTGATTGACAATAGTATGAGCTATACAGCAAAATTAAAAGTGTTGCAAAAGTATTTTATTGTTTTACTTTAAAACTGATTGCTGGGTAAAATGTAAATATTTAATGTAAACACACTTTCATTCTTAGATACATACGAAAATTGAAATCTAAAAAGTTAAAAAAGCCAAATTTCCCTTATGGAAAATGGGCTTAAAATTGTGGAGGGCAGGGTTTGGTTTACTGTTTTGTTTTACTTTGGTTTTGGTCTTGAAGGAAAAAAATGTCTTTGATGGTAATTCTCTACACAAAATTAGAGGCAGAAAGCACACTTAAATGATTTCAGAGACCTCATGCTTTAATGCAATAGACGATATTGTACTCTGTGTGATTACGCAAAAACAACCCTAAGCGTCTTTAGTGCTTATATAGTGCTATCTATTCTGCATCAGCCAATGATTTAATCAACTGTGACTATAGCCAGACAGTAAACATATGTTCCTCCTCCCTCAAGAAGCAGTAGATCTGCCCTTGTTTGTTGATTCAAGCATAGTGTACACTCCAACATTATTAGCCAGTCACCCATGCTTTTAAATACAGAGAAGATCTATTTGCTTGCAGAGAGAATGGCGAATACTTACAGAGTAGAGAAGAGACCTGAAGAAGAAAGGTGGCAATTACCCACCTGAGAACGGGAATTATTTCCCAGCCTGTAACTATACTGTTAGATTTTTACAAGAACACTTTTGGCAAGAAAGCAGTGCCTTGTTTTGCTCCCAGAAGCACAGCCTGCTGAAAACTACACTGTGGAGCAATACAGCCATTGATACACTGATGCTGTAACATCATTTTTGGGAAGTCACTTGCTTGAGGGCATGTTTCACAGCATGGCACTACAAAGCTGTGGTTACTTTTGGTGATATGAGTATTACATATAAATGCACTCAGCATGCAACAAACTAACCACAAAGAAGATAGGTTTTTCTTCCTTCAGTATTTTTCTGTTTTCCTTTCTTAGTGTTTCTCCAACGCACAGAGGTGCTTGATGCTCCCTTTATTGCACAATTTGTATTCCTTTCCCACCCGCTTCTAAATACAGTGTCATAAATTAGTGGCTATGCCATAAAGAGGAACTAAGAGTAGGATTTTCTAGGGCTTGTACAGCTAACTTACAATTATTATAGGTTATATGTCTGCAGTGAATGCCATGTCCTTATTTAAGTCCAGCACTTCTGACACTCAAGGCCATGCTAAAAGTGGTGGGGTTCTAATGTCACAGCAAATACTGGGAGCACCCAATCTGTCCCTTCTTCTGCAGTTCTTTTAGTAGTGGTGGCTTCACCCTCTTGGTATTTGAAGCAAAAGAGGGAGGCTTTTCTCACAATTTCCCTGAGAAACAAGGAGAGGAAACTGTTAAAACAGATTCTGCATTTCTATCAGATTCCCAAGCCCTGTTAAATTGCAGTTGCTGCATCATTTCGGAGATGTGTTACCATTTTCCCTCTCGTCACCTCAGTGGGCTTGCCAAAGCTAGGATCCGCATTTGTCAAAGTCTGGAATAGCAGTCATAGTCTTGTACCTGTGAAATGTGAACCTCAATATCTACCCTCAAAGGTCCTGCACTGTGATTTTTCTTGTGGTTGCTCAGAGGAAAGGCGAGGTAGCAGCTCCATTACCCAAGTATCATCTTAACAGGTGGTCTCTATAAGTGTCATATACCAGGAGAATTTCCTTGGTTGCTATTTTGGTTTATCCTGTAAGGTGAGGTTTTTCAGCCTCACTTCAATCCCTGTGGAGGTAATTGAGCAAATCCTCCTGGAAACTATCTCCAAAGGTATTAAGAACAAGAAGATGATTGAGAGTAGAACAGCATGGATTTACAAAGGGTAAACCATGTTTGACCAATCTAATAGCATTTTGTGATGAAATTATTATCTTAGTGAATGAAGGGAGAGTCATGGATATTGTTTATCTTGAACCCAGGAATGATTTCAGTATTGGACATTGCTTAGCATCCTTATAGACAAATTGATGAAGTACAGACTAAATACATGCACAGTGAAGCGGATTGAAAAGAACTGCTGACCTCAGAATGTTGTGACCAGTGTTACAAAGACCAACTTGAAACCAGTCACTGGTGGTGTACCCTAGGGGTCAATAGTGTGAAGAATACATTGTAGTACATGTTTATTAGTCATCTGAGTGATGGGACTGAACACTCCCTCAGCAGGTTTGCACGTGATGCAAAACTGCGTAATGAAGTGGCTGATATAGCAGATGACTGTCCTGACATTCTGAGGAACCTTGAAGGGTTGGAGAAATGGGACAGCAGGAACCTCGTGGAGTTCATCACTGGGAAACACAAAGCCCTGTACCTGGGGAGGAATCATCTCATGCACCAGTGCACATTGCCGGATGCCTGACTGAAAACCAGCATTATGAGAAAAGGCATACATGTCCTGGTGGTGGACACCAAACCAGCAATGCATTCTCACAGCAAAGAAGGCCAACTGCAACTGGGGCTTTGTGAGGAAGAGTGTTGCCAGCAGTTCAAGGCAGGTTATCCTTTCCTTCTGCTCAGCCCTGGTGGGACACATGTAGAGTGCTGAGTCCATTCCTGGGGTCCTCGGTACAAGAGGGATATAGAGATACTGGAACAGGTTCAGTGAAGGGGCACAAAGATGATTAAAGCATGGAGCATCTGATACAAGATTGTTGTTACTCTTCAGCTTGGAGAAGTTTTCTGTACCAAAAACTGTAGTTGTTGTGTAATATAGGCAAGATTTATTTCTCTCATGATTGTGTTAAACCAGAAAACCCCCTTCAAATTAAAAAAAACCCTCAAAACCAAAAATCAACAAACCAAACAGATCTCCCCCAAAAAACAAGACAAAACAAAACAAAACCCCAAACACACAAACTCTCTGTAAATGGTATCCATTTCAGAAAAGTCACTGTTTTTGGAAATAAACACTTCATACTCTATACAATCTACAGGACCAAGTCCACAGACCACTAGAGTGAAGAGACAAATAGTTTTCAGATGTATTTCTTTGAAATCATTGCCGAACAGCTGTCCTGGCACAGCTGTAGAAGTTGTCCAGGTATGCTAAAATGGCTGTGAGTGGCTGAAGAACATTAGAGTCAAAATTGTGGAGCTTACAAAGCTTATGCACTTGCAGGGTTGCACCGAGGTATCTCACTTGCACTCTTTAGGCACCTCTTTTGGCTATTCCTCTTTATTCCTCTCTTTCTGAAAAAGTGCAGTGCACGTTGTGAAATCCCCAGTTTGCCAGGGGATGGTGACACATTTATATGGAAGAGAAGCCTGACAGGCTGAAAAAGTTGGCAACAGCCTAAGGATGGGAGCTGGCAGCTGGGCTGCAGGCAGTCTGTGCTGGAGCAGGAGCTGCCACCCACCCGTACCAAGCGTTGAGAGTCCTTGGGTCACTGTTGCTGTAAATATGACTCTGCTGACCCTTCTTCTGACCCCACTACTTTCCATATTTATTACGTGTCAATGTGGAGACTTTTTAAGTAGTTCTTCTGGGAAGTTGAAGTAAATCACAGTGTCACTACAAGGGCTTCAAAAGAGCAGTGCTGACTGTTTGTAGCACTTAGGACTTTCATCCAGAAGAAGTGTTTGTGACTGCTTTCTTGACAGAATCTTGTGGTTGTTCAACCAAGTCTTGCTCCTGAGTTCACAAATTACTTTCCTTCAGTGTCTTTCCTACAAACCTAATAACAAAGGGCTCTGTTCTGAAAAGTTTAGTATGTGGTCAGCTAAAATTTGCCCTCACAATGCCTAGTGAAAATGATGATAGATAAACCTCCCACTGCTTGGAATAATTGAACACTTACACTGTAGTTAAATATATTAGCAAAAGCTTAGGCCAGGCTAAATCAATATCAATTAAGAATAAAAAGTATGATTTGAATGACATTCAGAATGCCCCATCTTATTCAGGGAAGAAAGGGGGAAATGTGTGCTAAACAATTTCCCCCTTAAGTTGAAAGATTAATTGTATTGTTAAGCAAAACTTAACACAAAAATATGTCAAAATGACTCATTCCTTTCTATTGATAAGAGCACATTAATCATTGCAGATACTGGATTTTTAGTGAGTCTAATTAGCAATTAAATGACGTTCCAATGTATTTTCTTCAAAGTCCATTGCTTACTTTCCTTCCTGTTCAATTGCATAGATTCCTTTTTCAGTGCAATATGATATATAGTATTAAACCAGAAAAAGTTTAAATGACAGTCACAGATGGTTATTAATATTGATGTTCACCTAATTAAATATGATAACCCTGAGATGTTAATTCATAACATCTTCAGCAAAAATTTGAATGTTTTATCAACATGTTAGAAATAAATAATCTTCACAACAATTCTGTAGCACTTAGTCTTTTGAGGAAATTCAGTTTCTTAAAAATACAGTTTTATACCTATCAATTAATTTTATACCTTTGAATTGAGAAGGCATCTTCCTTCTGTGCTGCTGTGGTACTTCACTGTAGAAATAAGATACTTTTGTGGTTGATGGTTAGTAAGAAATGCTGGGACTTGCAAATAGTATCAGAGCCCAGAAATTATTTAGCACTTTGTCATTAGCAGGTTTCATATCCAATATTAAATAACCCATGTTTGTAGGAATACTTTCCTCCTATCGTTTATTTCCTTTTCTGTAATATCAGATATCAGCTTCTCTGTACCTAGTCATTTATCATGTCTATTTACATAATCTAAAACTAGACATACTCTATTATACCTGAAATTCAATGCAGTGCAGCTACATAAAATGCTTTTTCATTGGGAATAGTAGATTGAGAATACTGCATGTCATGATGCAACAGTTTTTATTTTTAATCAAAGGGTTGTGACTGGCAGTTCAGATTCTAGCTAAACATATTTCATTCAGCCTCCATTCCCTGGTATAACACAACAAAGTCAATTGCAATGTTCCTACCCATTTCCCTCCTCCTCTTCCTACGAATCAATTGTGTTTGTTCACTTATCATCTTCTAGATCATATTTCATTTCTATTTTGGGACATCAAATGTGGTACAGAATAGCTGCTACCTATTTGTGGTAAATTGTTTCTTGCTGCAGATTCTTATTCCTTTGCTGTGTAATTCATATCAGTTCTAATCTAAGGGTCTAATAACTCCTCAGAGTTTTTCAAATGCACTAGATCAAATATGTAGTTTTCTTCAGGAGCCTGCTTGGGGTCTGATCTTCTTAAATACCATCTAAATTCACATTGCAGTTGAGTTTGCCTTCTGTCCAGGATCTGATAGAGATTTATATTTACTATACATTTTCCTAAATGGCCTGAAAGTTTAGAAGTGCCTCCATTGGCAGGTCACCCTCACGATCTGTTGTGATCATTTTTAGGTAGGAAGGCACTTGAACTCTCCCTTTATTCCCTGAGAAAGCAGAAAAATTAGACCTGAGCAGAAATATAATTGGCTTTACCCGCCAGTGATGGAAGATTGCAGTTATGGAGATTTGACAGCAAGGGCTTCTGTCCCTGCTCCCAAAGGGAAACTGCTTAGATGACCTTTTTTCAGACTAATGGTAATGTAACCCATTTTAATGCAGCAGGCTCTTGAATCCTGAACCTGATTTCTTCTAGCAAAAGTAACAACTAAGGTATAGTCAGGCTTCTTTTCTTCTTTTATCTGACTTGCTGAGTTTATGAACACATGGAAGATACCAAGACAGGAGTTTAACAAGGATTTTAAGCAACATACCAATCAGTTGAATATTTAGTCTAGAGAAAACAAATTTAAGGAATTTTGTAACCAAAATTTTGTGTGTGTGAGAAATAATTGACAATAACATACCAAGATTGCTACCTTTTTGTTTTACCCTGTGAATATTATTTACTTTTTTTTTCTGTAGGAAAGAATAGATAAAGCAAAACCATAAAATCACTTAATATTTCTCTGTTATGATGAAATATATAAATTTGTCCTTTTTTAGTGAATATTTTTGTTTGAAAAATGAGTGAAAGAGTAAGTTTTTGATATAAAAAATAGCCTTCTAAACTAGTATTTTCCCCACACATATACTATTCTGAGACTGACTATCTTGTCACAGAAATGTCACTGTCAATCTGAAAATTCAATACAGAACCAGTTCAACTCATGGACCTATGAGTCAGACCACATGCTAACTAAAATTAAATCAAATTGAATAATGTGTTTAGAGACTCTGATGCTAAGCATTGCATCACCAGATTGAAAATACCTGTCTTTGTATTGGAACTATTTGAGTTTCTTTGTTTGCATTATTACACTTAGATAAAAGGCTCCTTGAGGGAAGTTCCAAAAAACCTTACACTTTTAGGAAAGAGAAATCTAGATGTAAGGCAAAGTTTAAAGTTTTTTAATAAGAAGCACCAAGCATATGGCCTAAATATAGACTTTCATAACAGTTTAGAGTTACCACACCATCAGTGGTATTTGTAACTTTGAACCCTCCTCCAAAACAAGGCCTTCAGCTCCTTTCAAATCTCCTTTCACAAATGGAGGAGGAACCTCTCTTACTCTCTGAAACCCAGCAGCAGAAGGATATATTATTTTCCATTTGAGGATTAAGTATCAAAGTCATTGAATATTTATTTTAATTATATGACCAGAAAGAAGAATGTATTCCTGTATTCCAGGGGCTGGAAACTAGCCTGCCCATTCTGCAAAGGTAACTTAGTCAACAAGAGAAAAGCTATATCAGTATTTCTTTAAAGTATGACAACCAGTGCTGCCCCTCCTCCTTCACTCCAAAGCATAGCCAGAGCTGTACAGCTGCACACCAGCACTGCCACACAGCAGAGATTAACCCCATTCCTGTAGGGAGGGCAGCTTTGGGAGGGACTGATAAGGTGCCCGGTCTGAATCCCCTTAGCAGGCAACAGAATTGAACACAGAAAGTGTTCCAGCTACTCTGCTGTTGTATGGAGACCTTCCTCAGACTCCTTTTTTCTTTTGAAGAGGAAGCTGCCACTTCATTTAGTAAAGATCACAGATTTGCACTACTCTGGTGATAATCTCTATAATAAACCAAGGTCCTGGGATGAATGGCAAATAATACCCCATTTAATTTAGTGCTGATATTTTGACCTGATAAGATAAAGGTATACCAGGGAAATTAAATATTGGGAAAAGGTGCATAGGGAACATAAATTGCCCCAGGGCATTTTGGACATTGAACACTCATATTCAGGATGAGTGTTTAGGACTCAGAGAGTTAGTTTCCAGTTTAGGTCAATAACAGTATTTTGGACATAGCCCACTGAGCCTTTTCTACACATACTATCTTGAATTGAATGGAAACCCAAAAATGCTTAAGGTTTCTGAGAGGATTGCTGTCAAGTCACACAGAATAGATAGAAAAATGCATTTTTTACTCCTCCAAGAACTTCTTTGCGTTATGAACAACAAAGCATTTTCAGCAGATGAGTGCTGGAAATGAAAGGGACAATACCTTGATAGTTCAGAAAATGAATCCAGAGCAATGACCAACTAAACAATGAAAAAATGGGCTTGAGAGCTTGGAGTTCATTCTCTCTGTCAAAGTGGCAAGCAGCTCCCTGTACAAAGAATGGGGATTACAGCATATTCTCTTCTCTGTCACCATACGGAGGAGGAGGATTTCACAAAGGCATTTTTAGTAAACCCACCAGGACAGAATTACAATTACCCATTGTGGACAGATAAAATGAGAAAACCATCACTGATGCAGTGTTTTTGCTGTGACAGCACTTGGGATCTAGATGGCAACTGCAAATGCAGAGCCTTAAATGAGTGAGCTCAATTACAATTTTGTGCATTTTCTTGATTACATCAACCATTAAAATATGCAGAATAGTGTTTTATAAAAGCTGATTTTCAGGTGAAGACAAAGAGAGGGCAGCAGAAAAATGGTCTCATTTTCAGAAAGAAGCTAGAAATCATTGTCTCAGGGTTGAAAGCCAGAATATCGCATATAAATTTTAAGTTTGTTTTATACATTTTCATAAATAGACTTCAAATAAAGCAGGACATTTACATCAAAGCAGATAACCATTCTATTCATTGCTAGCAGATTTTTTTCTTTTCTTTGAAAGTGACAAATCTGTGATTTAAAAATAGTATGACAGGCTGGGCTGCTGCTGTTAATAGGGAGAGAGGGAACTGTGTGACAAAGAGACATTGCATCAGGTACTAACAAAGAAGCCAGAGACTTTTAAGAAAGCACTGTGTCAGTATTATGCTCTTCATTAGGGATAAAAGGTGCTGCTGTTTGCTTAAAGAGCTTATTATTTTCAGGCAAAAATACAGAGCAAATTTTAGTGTGTGGGTCACTACCAGTTGTGCTAGAGCTGAAACTCACTCGTGAAAGATTTCCTGTCTTTACCAGCCAGTAATTGTGGTCAGTCTGTAGATGACTATCAGGCAGATTTGTTTGAATAAACTTGACTGTGAAGACTCTAACCTGAAATAATGCTATTGACATCATCATACCTAGCCTTGCCATGAGAATTTTTCTTTGATGTGTGATGAGCCAAGCAGCTCTAAGGCAGATGAGCTGGTAGCAAGTGAAGAGCCATGAAGTAAGCAATGAAGAAGGCATCCCACCCAGTTCCCTCCTTTTCATGTAATGCTAATTTCTTTTATATTTACACACACTCACATGTCATAAGTGCAGTAGAAGGCACATTCTGAGACTCTTGAAAGTCATATTCTTTCTCCAAAACCTAGATAGACCAATGCACCTGTGCAATAATCCTTAAAGTGAGAGTTTAACCTCTAATACACCTTGTAAATAGCCTTCCACTTTCTCTGTGAAGCCTGTAAAATAGTGAGTCTTATCCCTACACATTTAAAAAAAATAAAATATGATACCTCCAGTCTTTTCTCTCTAGGTTTTAATGACTAGCCAAAGCTGAACTGCATTTTGAATAGCCAAGCAACAAAGAACAGACTTAGCACAGGTTTAATATCCAAACCACAGGTCCTTAGCATAAATTAATTGAGAGAATTGCACCTTCCCTGCCTCAGTGATAGCACATGGCAACCCAAACCCTCTGAAAGCCCTTGACCCACCGCCGTCCATGGCCATCTACAGTGAGTCTTCCCACAGGAAGCAGAAAAATCCATTGATGGACTTTTGACAGGTCAGCGTTTTGTACGACACTCAGTGAAATGTCTCTCCATGAGAAGTGATGGCAGTTGGCCTCTATTAGCTTGGAAGAAGTTGTACTCCCAACAGCAATGTCATCCCTTTTGGTATCAGTGTTTTATGTTCTTATTACACATATTTTACAAAGCTAAATCAAAATGTAGCTTGATCTCTAAAATAACTGTCTCAGAGGTACTTTAAATCCTAAGCTGAGTGAAGAGAGATCAATGAGGCACTCAGAGAAATGAAACACTTAAAGGAGGACAGAGGTTCAAACATAAACAACCTATGTAATAGAGAGTCACCAGCTCTGACAGTCTTACACAGAACTGTGCAAAGCTGTCCGAGATGTGTAAGAGAGGCAGATTTTATGCTAGTAACAAAACGATTCAGCTAGGGAATTGTGGTCCCTGCCACAGCCTGACATCTAGGCTGCAAGGCTAGATTCTTGAGACTGAAAGTTTCCTTCCCCATGTATATTCAGCTCCCAACATAAATGAATTTCAGTCCAGATTCAGGCCTTTGCCCTTTGCCAAAATATAGGTAGAAATATTGCTCCCATTGGGGCAATCTTTAGCCCCTCTCTGGTTTCATCAGTGCTGGGAACTTGTTCTATTCAAAACCTTCTGCATATTAGAAAAGACTGCAACACTGTCTGTCATGGTTAATCTTTTATGTCTACTGCAGTTGCAAAACATCACTGGCCTCTGCTGATCCTAGTTTTTAGTAAAACAATGAGCATAATGCATTAGCTAATATTCTGAAGTGTTCTACAAAGTCCCCAGTCACTTACCATAATCTGTGACTCAGCTCCATTTCTAATTCTTCTAGGTGTTTCCAGGTCAATTTTGTGCCATCTTGGGTAGCGGCTATATAACATAGGTCAAGTGGTTAATATTCTAATGAATCTGTTGCAAATCAGTCAGTCCTATAATAAACCTCTGCAGAGGTCCACGTGTCAGTAAAAAAAAAAATTATTTAAGCTAAGAAAGTAGATTTCAGAATATCTTTTTCTACTGGGTTTGCAACAGTGCTTTCACCTCAAGGTGAGGAGAAACTTCTTTTGAAATAGGTCAGCACCAAATAATTATATGAAGACAAAATAACAGAAATCTACAGGGGAAAAAAAAGTAATTTGTAAGAATAACAGAGGCAGCTAGAGAGTTACCATGGTGTACACCAGTTCAGTAAAGTGTGTTCTATGGCATCTGTTCAGGGGTTCAATACATGAAATGAATGTGAAGAAAGTCATCTCCAAAAGTTATCTTGTGGAACTTAGTGCTTAAGGATGGAAGTAATCCTTGAAAACTTTCAGAAAAGGAAAGCCGTTCCCCAAATATCTGCAGATCACTACCAACAGGAAAACAAAAACTAAGTTCAGAAAAGGCCTAAAAAGAAGCACTATAGGTTATTGTTCAGCTAGGGATGGTACCTTTGTGTTCTGAAGAAAAAAAAAAACAACCTTATGATTCCAACGTAGTTTATCTTGTGAATTATGAAGTAGGTAGTTGGCAACTGCAAAAAGACCCTATGGGCTGGCATCTGAAGTCTGCCATGTCCAGTTACTCCTTGTGTAAATCCCTCCACTGATCTCTTAACCATGCAGAGACAAATGACAAAAACTGTAGTATAAACATTAGGCAGTGAAACTGGGGTGACATCTCATTAGGAAAACTCAAGCCAACTCTGTAAATATAAATACTCAGAATGTAAACAAGAATGAAGCAATGTATGTATAACTATGCATATTGTCAAAGAATCTTCTAGCCCAGAGTATGCTCCTATCTGACTATAAGAAACTGATTGCCAGTCTGAGTCAGGAATGCCAGAGTTACTGCTCCATTAAATCTAATGGCTCCTTGAAGCAGGAAATAAGATGGGTTAACTAATATTAAATTTTGTTCATCCAATCAAAAATGTGGTGACATCTCCCTGCCCATAAAAAAAATAATTAGAAATGTGATTATGAAGAATATCTGTACTGTTCAGCACAGAAATCCAGAGAGAAACACCAGGGAATTAAAATGTGGCTCTCAGAAAAAATTCCTTTCTCCAAAAGATTTCTTGGCACAGTGAGTTAACAGGTGTGCTGTAAATAGTCTAGTAAATTTGTTCCCATTACAGCTGAGAAAAGTGCATTTTTCCCCATTACAAGGAAGTCAGAAAATCCCTTCTGAAAGAGAGAAACACTAAGGGTGTTGTTTTTTTCTCAGTGGTTTTATTTTTAGTGCTTACTCGTATTCTGAATGATAGATTCTTATTTCAATCAAGGTTTGAAAAATAATTAGAGGTGTTCTACAATTCCTATTCAGCACAGAAGTACCAAAAGAGTGTACACACAAGTTGATGTGGTACAGTGTATAGTGGATAGCTTTTATGACACCATCAAGTCCTGTGTTATTCCAGTTCTGTGCCAGTGTAAGTCCACTAAAACCAGTGGATTTAAACCCAACCAAATAAACAGGAAGAAGGGATTAGAGGCCCCACAGTGCATGTGCAACATAACAGAGTCTTTAATGTGTGCTTTTGAAGAGCTGGAGATGCCTGGCCTTAGGCAATCAAATATTAAATAAATGCCCAAAGCAATTTGATAAAATGGGTTCTGTTCTGTGCTAAACAATAAAACTGCGCCCTCTCCTTTCTTCCCTGAGAAGAGCTTATTCCAGCTGTCCAAGCAATTCTTTATCATTCTTGCCCACAACCCACTTTCTGCTCTTCTGTACCATAGATTTTTCTCTCTCATGTCCTTTATTCCCACCTGGAAATACAGATGGCAGAACTGCCTCCAATGCTGCCAATGTGGAACAGATCAGGCATGGCAGCATCACTGTCAGTCATTTGTCACAAGGTCCCCTCTGATCTCTTATATGGATTTTTTTGCTAAATTATTTCCTTCCTTTGGGCATCTTCCTTGCTCTGAAGGACTTACTCTTTCATCATGTGTACGGATGGTATTTAGGGAAGCAGGGTGTTCTGCAAAGACAGAAATAATTCTAAAGGACAGGTGACCTAAAACAATGAAAAGTGGGCAGATGCAGGCAAATTGCCTCAGTAAGCACTGTGATTGTGTATGATCCTTTCCACCTGCTAATGAATATGCATGGGGAAAATAAGAAACTCTTTTTTTTAAACTGTGTTGAGTTTGCATTGGTAGTGAATAAATCAGGATGATAAAATGTGAAGTCATCCATATTTAAGATTCAACAGAAAATGACAGTTATAATCTCCCCAAGAATAAAAATACGTTCAGAACTGGAAAGTTTCTGAATGTCAGATAAAGGAGACCTGTAAGCATTCAGGCATGGGACAGAGGAAAGGGTAGTTTTCGGGTAAATTTACAGACGGGATGCAGTTTTCTGAGACCATAATTTTCAGAATGCCAATGATCTTGGTGATTCTTTTCAATCGTACTGATTACTTTGTCAGGCTGGAAAGAACTGTATATAATTAGCACCAAAAAGAAATTAATCTGAGAAGACAAAGGCTATCATCAAAGGGTGACATGGTAAGGAAAAAGACAAGGCTGGTGACAAAACCATAATGGGAACTGGCAGAAGAGAACCTCCACAGCTGTAAATTTTGACATAATCTTGGGCACTATTAGAGCAAAGTCAGACTTTTCTATGTTAAGAAATTTGCTTCTCTTAAATTTTCTAGAGTAAAGATCATCACAATTTAATAAATAAAATAGTTGTATATATTATTAGCTACTACATAATCCTGGACTTGAATAAAACATTTTGGCACTTAAATGTTGATGCTTTCCTAATGGTAGATCTGGTTCTGCCACTCATTATTTCATGTACTACACCATCTCTGGCAGTACATAAACTCAGTTGGATCTTCAGACCCAATATTCTCTTGATCACTGTACTGGTAGAGTTGTATTCCGCACAGTTTCCAGACCAGCACAAGCAGACCAAGCCTTTTACAAAACACAGAATTCCTGGTTGCTATGTGATGTGTACTCTCCTGCCAGCTGTATACCAGAATAGTTTAATGTATGGATTTATTTGTTAACATGGCTGGCTTGAAAAAAACCTGACATTCAGATATACCTGTTACGCGTTATTCTGATTTCAGTAGCCCTTTGTTTTATTTAAATATTAAACTGTTGTTACATTTAAATATTATTTTACTTAGCAATATGAATATCCCTGAATCTAATGGTTAAGATACCTGCATAAAACAGGGACATAGCAGTTTCAGGTCCTTCCTCAAATTAAGGAATACAGGAATTTTATCCTGAATCTTGCTAGTTGGTTATTTAGGCACAAAACCGGTCTCAGAAAGATGAATCTTCTTGTTTGAGATAAGGGACTTTTACATGAGTTTTACACATCCTTCCACTCCAGTGCCAGACCTTTAGCCCTAAAGATTTAATGCTCTTTTTTGTCAACAGTTTCACAAGGATAAAATTCAGTCTTCCAACAGAGAAGCATATGGGGGCAAAATTTTCTACCCTGTACATCAGGGATGTGTCTTGCTGTAGCCAGAATCTAAGTTGCAATATTGAATGTCACAGTTTTGCTGTGTAACTTCAGGCTGACAAAGCATGCACAGCAGCTGTCATTGTTAAAATCAGTGGTTCACTGTAAAGATTAAAAATTACTTTTCCTTTGAGTCAGGATCTTCTTTCACCCACACAGCCCAGTGTGAAATTGTGTAAAGATGCTTTGCCCTAAATCTGTTCAACCAAATACTACAACCAAAAGTGATATTGTACAAAGTGATTCTTCAGTAGGAATAATGAACCTACCTAATCCAACAGCATTGCCTTTGGGAAAAAGTAGCTTGCCTTGATGTGATCAGTCAAAATCACCTGCAAGACCTCTACTCAGCAGTGAGTTATTTCCTATGAGTTGCTTTCTAGTATGTTTTAGCCACTGAGTTGATTTACTGTTGGACAAAATTTAGAAGTCTTAAAATGGGCCCTGAAGGACAGTCAAGGGTGCCTGCTTTCCAGTGCCTTTACCTCCACCACCCACATATCAAAGATCTTTGAGGTGTGGGTTGAGCCTGAGCTGCAGGAGCTCCAACTGGCCATGTGTTTACTTGTAACCCTCTAAAACCCTGCTATGATCCCGGCTCAGCTGACCAACATGACACCCACAGCTTCCCCCCTGCTGAAGGTAAAGCTTTCCGAGGTTTAAGACAAGGGGTTGTTGACCTTGGAGGCAGTAAAAGCATCCTGCAAGGTAACGAAGTTTTGTCTTAGCACACAACTGACTGCAAAACAAAAGTGGCTGTGTGCTAGGCATATATGCCAGGACCCTCAGTTTCCTGTTGTTCCCAAAAAAGTGGCCTAGGTGCCATTCAGGAGTGAGGCTTATTTGTACCTCGTGTTGACATTGCTGGATGGGCCTCATAAGGTCACAGACAGTGCCATGTTGTCTGTGAGGAGAGCTGTGGCGAGAGCACACACTCATACTGGGGACTAAAGCTGCCTGCTGCTCATGGTGGGGGACAGCAGGTGCTTGCTCACCACTCTGAGAGGGTATGCTGAACTCTGGGAAAGAGAGACTCCAGTTCTGGGAAGTCCTCTAATACACAAGTCAAGAATTGAAAATGCCGCATCACTCTCTTCATCTAACGTCTTTCTTCAGACTAGAGCAGTCATTTTCTATTCATACTTGAGAATCTCAGTGGAAGACAGGTTCCTGATTTAAATGCCCTTGGCTTCTGCAAAGACACACTTCTCCCAAAATAGCTAAAGGACATAAAGAGGTCCCTCAAAGCAGGAATTTCTACCTTGGGCCTACAGAGGAGCCTGCTATATGCAGAAAACAAGGGTGGTCAATGTGGGAGGTTGATAAGATCTGTCATTGGCTATCCAGGGATGCAATTTTTCTTAAAACAGGTTTTAAACAAGACATGTAAATACTGCAGGCTTAATCTTAATTTAAGTTTGTATCTGTACAAAATATTACACATAATAAGAGCTTACGGTAGGTCTATTTTTAATAACCAAGTCTGTGTCGGTTTGCTTCTATTGAGTCATAGCTAATTAAAATAGTTCTGTTGTTTACCTCTAAATAACATGATTTATTTATATATTTATTTAGGCAAAAAAAGCTTTTTAAAAAAAACACTCATAGACTTTTGAAAAATTGGACATGTGAAAATACATCTCTGCATATTCATTGAATGATCTAAAAGGTTACTCAGGGAAAGTCTAACAGTCTGGTGGAACACTGGTTAATTTTTATTGTCTAGAGAGAAGGAAAAGTTTCAGCATCAATATTTAAAATTAAACTATTGACCTGAACACCTGTTCCACTTTTTTCTTTTTTTTTTTACTTCTTTTATTTCAAGAGTACTAATTTTCTGTGCATGGCAGCACTTGGAACAGGTGCAGCAAAGCAGAAGTTAGAAGAATCTGTTTGCTCTGATTGCTGGCCAGAGGGCAACACAAGGCTACATAGCAATGCTAAGGGCAAATGAGCAGCTCTTTCAAACTGATCAGTCTGCAAACCACACAACTTTTTCTTCCTGCTTATTTCTTTGTTTGTTGTTTCTTTCAAAGAGCTGAACATATCAACATGTTTTCAAACTTTCTGGCTTTAGCAGTGAGTCACTGGGAGGTCAGGTTTATTTTAAGAACATGTGCATTTTATGTAAAGAGTAGAACAGTGCATGTGCAGGTGAAATAAGTGATGTCATAAAGAGCTACATAGCTCACATTCAGAGGCATAAAGAATGAAACTATTAAGTACTATATTAAAAAGGTTCATGGAAGTTTGCCTGCATAATTTCTTTAATTTAAACTTTTATAATCACTCATTCTTTATACCAATACAGATTTTGCCTTTTCTCTCAACATCTCAAAGTGCATTGCAAACATTTTCTGAAAAAACTTGTAACAGCACTGTAAGGTAGGAAAACAGAAAAAGCATCATATGGTTGATGGAAACCAAAACAAAAGGGACAATTTTGTTAGCTCTTATGAATTTTTCATGTCTCAAATTAGTTGATATTTTTCTTTAAAAAACCTTATTATATTCCCATGGTCCTTTGCTTGGTGATGAAGGTGTCTCAGGGGCTTCTGCTTTTTATCCTGTCAATACATAGACTAGTGTCCTCAGCTACACTTGTGCAATTGTTAATGAGGATGCACTGTAAAATTGGAAAGGTGAAATTGTCTGGATTTGAAAGGAGTCCTGATGCCTGATCACTCCCTAAATTGTTACCTTAACATGGTTTATACTCCTTACCCATTTCCTAGCACAGTGGCCTTGTGGTGGTGCTAATGCAAATGAAGGGGAAATGAACCAGAGAAGGTACAGGAATAGGTAGCTGCCTGTCAGAGGGGACCCCTCTAACAAGCCATATGGGACAGCACACCATTGTTTTTAACCAGCTTGCTTTCCGAAAAGGCACAAGTATATGCCAAACCTGGACTTTGCGGGGAATGGATGTTTATATGACTGCCTATGATTTATGCATGTAAATCAAATGAATTCCAGTGAACAGGGAAATTTAACTGAGCTCTAATGTTTCATTTCTCTCACACTCAGGAAAAAAAATTGTTTCCCAGTGTAAATACATGGCACAGGATAGCTCCAAGAGTCACACCCTGTGCCTGAGAATGTTGTCCAAACACTTCTTGAACTCTGTCAGGCTTGGTGCTGTGACCACTTCACTGGTGAGCCTGTTCCAGTGCCCAACACCCTCTGGGTGAAGAACCTTTTCCTAAAATCCAACATAAACCTCTTCTGACTCAGCTGCATTCCATTCCTTCCAGTTCTGTCGCTGGTCACCACAGAGAAGAGATCAGTGCCTGCCCCTCTGCTTCCCCTCATGAGGAAGTAGTTGCTGCAATGAGGTCTCACCTCAGTCTCCTCTTCTCTAGGCTGAACAAACCAAGTGACCTCAGCTGCTCCCCATACAGATTCCTCTCTAGATCCTTCAACATCATCATGGTCGTCATTTGGACACACTCTAATACTTTTATATTTTTCTTATACTGTGGCACCCAAAACTGCCTCCAGCACTCGAGGTGAGGACGCCCCAGTGCAGAGCAGAGCAGGACAATCCCCTCCCTTGCCCGGCTGGTGATGCTGGGCCTGATGCCCCCAGGACAGGGTTGGCCCTCCTGTCTGCTAGGGCACTGCTGACTCATTATTGTCACAGCACACGAGTATCTCTACTATGTGTGATTGTGCAGAATGGCTTCTACTCTGGCCCTGGAAAGAGTTTTCATCATGAAGTAAACAGCCACAAGTAAATAAGTGGAAATGATCACCACTTTTCTAAGAGGAGACATAAAGGGCAAAGCTATTGCTGTACTGAAACTGAGCACAGGCATTGATACTATGTTCAAAGGACCCAGGATTTCAACCAAGAAATCAAAAGGCCTCTTACCTCTTCCAGAAGAGAGCAAAGCCAATGTGAGAGAAAATGTGAATAATTTCAAAGAACAGATGTCTCATCGTGATTCTTAAAAAATACATGGCCTGAAAATTAAATTATGACCATAATATTAGACAATAAAAAAAAATTAAGAAAAAAATTAGATCAGATCAGAATTACACATCAAAGACGCTTGCTTACTTATAAATACTATTCAGCTATAATAAAAGAATATAAATTTTGTGAAAACTTTGAATATTTCTTTGAAGAAGGTTACTTGTAAACTCTTTAAAAAATCACAAAATGGAGCTGCATTGAGAATATCCATTTTTAGGTAGGAAAGATGAGGTTTCTGTCTCAGTCTTTTACTGGACACTGCATCCCAATCCTCAGAAACAAGTCTATGGGGAAAGCTGTTAAAATCAACAGGATAGAACAGTCTTTGTTTATAGAAAAAAAGCTTTTCCTGACATGAAATGATAAATTCAAAGTGTTCTCACCAGTTCTCATCACTGTTGCTAGCAGCACCGAATGCTTTGCACACAAGAGGACTTCTTGCTTGTGCTCCAAGATCTCATAATCTTAAAAACAAGCAAGCAATACCCTGAGAAAATAAGACAGATAAAAGAACAAAGAGAAAAGATAAATTAAAATATTAGTGGAACAAGGGATTATGTGCTAGAGAAGGAAAGGTGGGAGAAACTGCAGGAAGTTAGGTGATCGGCAGTAGGTTAGCATGTTATTAGAAACCCCTGACAATTTTTGTTTTAGATTAAGATCTAAAACCAACAGCTTCTGTTTTTTCTTGAAGATGCTAAGTTATGTCACAGTAGCAAGCCAAAATACATTACATATTGCAATATAGCTTTTACTGCACAGCACTGAAGGGCTGCTTCACTGTTCAGCAAAACAAAAGCACACTCTGAAAGAAGTTAACACTTATGAAGACCGTTCTTTGCTCTAAACTTAAATGGATGAAAGTGGCCTTTAATGATTGCACTTAGAGTAAAACAAGTTGAAAGAGATGGCATTGCTGCCAGAGATTGCCCTGCATGCATTTTCACAATGAGCGCGGGAACACTTATCACCTTTATTATCATTCTGCCTTTTGTATTTGTCCCAATTCGAAGTAGGGAAGGGGAGGTAGGAAGGTGATGAGGAAGAACACTAGGAGAATGGCTATAGGTGTTCTAATTTCTGAGTTTTACATTGCAGCATCCAAATATATTAATGGTTTCCTTTAAACGGATAAGCTTATGATTGATTCTGAAGAATAAGATCCAACGGTGTATCTCTGAAAATGCTTTCATAACACACTTGATTACTACTCTTGTTCTATACCAATGATGTACTTGCATCGACAGAAAAGACAACAGTGCCTGTGATAGTTTGTGGAAGAAGAAAGAGCTTGAGTTTCATTTCAAAGCAGTCTTACTCTTCAAAAGAGAATTGTAAGCTGTTTAAAATCTGGCTAGGTGGCATCAGCTAGATCACTCTAGCTGACGTCAGTAACCTGAAGCTGAACTACCTGGTGCCCGAAGTCCAGTTGGTGACGTTATAGATGGAAAGTGCTGAGAAACTAAGCACTGTGGAATTACTTGTTAAGGTGATTTGGGCTGACAAGAAAGTGAACTGACCTATAACCACCTGTTTTGTGTTTCTATAGCCAAATGCTGTGTTTTTCCACTGAACTCTCATACACAGAGCTGCTGATATAAAGCCTTGCTGGTAGTTTTCCAATTTATCTGTGATTTCTTTTCTGGAAGAATGAGATGCTTATAAGAAAGCTGAGGCTAAGGAAATGTCACAGTGAAGTATTATGGAAATTCAATATAATTGAAAAGGAAGAAATAACAAAGAAATTGCAAATGTTGGATGAATGCCCTCCATGCTTCAAAAGGTTAAAGCATGGGTGAAAAAGAGCTGTTTTCCACTCCTGAAATTCTCTTTCAACATTGGGTAGGAAGAAGTCTAACATGTTCTAATGTTTTCAACTTTCCTACAGAAGTTGTGCAATGCAACTCTATATTTTAGGGTTCCAAGTGGGTCTCTCTTGCTGCTCCTACCTTCTGTGAAGCTTCAGCTTGAAATATGCCAAAATTTAGCTAGCCAAGAGGGAGTTGACAGGAACACTATCTCTGAAAATTATATGACTCATGTTCACCACTCATCAGTGGAGGAGTGTTACTGCAAAGAGGCAGTTATTTCATTTCTTAGGTATTTGTGTTAACATATAGTAACGAAATTTTTGTCTGTCAGCCTGAAAGCCCCATTGTTTCAGTTGATAGAGAAAGAAACCTGAAGTATTCAAATTGTCAAAAAATGTTAAACTCCATCCTTTCAAATGATTCAATATAAGATTTATTTCAATGGAAAAAGAACCAAGGCAGAGAGGAAGCCATTTACACAACGAATGACTTAGCTGTTTATGTCAGAGTCAGCCATACAATTTGAAATTAAAAAGGTAGTTGATGGAAGGGACACATTTTTGTGAAAATTTTAATGACAAATGTTTCCATTTTCCACCTGTTTTTTCTTATGTTTTTCACAAAAGCTGGCACTGTAATAGGCCTCAGCAATTCTAAATGCAAGTGAACATAGGGAACAGAAATTCCTTTCAAGAGTGGTCATTACCAGACACAGAAATTTGAAAAAATATCAGTGCCAGTGACTACACTTGAAATATAATATTCTCCCCCAGATTTCTCTTCTTTTCCTCCTTTATATTCTCACATTGAGGTCCATCAATTGTTTTCCAGTGTCATACATTTAACAGATGCATCATCTTTTTTTTCAAGGATATTTCATAATATCTGAAACTCCTGAGAGTTTTCCCTTAAATTAATATATTCTTACTAACCCTTTAAAGAGATAACTTTTTAAGAGGTCCTATTAACGCACATACAAAAATTGTGGCAAAAGAAATACAGCAGTCAATTACAAGCCAAAATCTTACATCAGTGATGGCCTGTCCATCTTTCTTGGGAGGTGAGGAAGGGATGTACCTTGCTGAAAGAAATCTGGGAAATCCCTGTTGAGCCATCTCTGCCTCTCCTGGGACCATTGCACTCCTGTTTATACCAATGTAATTCCCATGCATGATGCAGCCTCTTAACTCCATGCAGCACCTAGGAGAAGCTGCTTGCAATATTGCTGACATAAGCTGTACTTCAAAATCAAAGACTAAGTTTTGTAATTTTGGCCTATTTTTAGCACTGCTTAGGCTTAAATGATGAACCTATTGTCAAAGTTAGTCACCTATTCAAACTTTTTCTCAGAATATTGTCAGAGGAGGGACTGAGACTGATAACTGAGGAACTCTTTCTCTCACACAGGGCTTTGCCTATGCAAATTTGATTTCTCATCTGTTTGAAGTAAGATGAACTTCTGTTTCTCACACGCCTGAGAGTTTTGCTGTAAAGTATAGCCCTGCTATAACTGTGTCCTTTTTTTCTAGTTGGAATTCCTTCTCCTTCCATGATCAGCTTTCAGAATCAGCTGCTGACAGACAACTCCTCCATTATCTCCTTACTTGTCCTGGCACAAAAAATCCCTGCTCTCTCCTGTAGATGTGGGGTAGGACACTGACATTCCCTCCAATCCTGTTCTGTTCATCTACTTCATGGTCTCCAGATCTGAGCTTGATGTCTTTGAAAAAGAAAATGAAACTTAGTAAAGAGGTCATAAATCATGCCAAAACAGAGAAAACTATAAATCTGAAACCCTTGACATCAGAGGGAGTTGTTGCAGATAAAAAGTGCTTACAAAAAATAATTATCTCAGCTCCTTAGGCGGAAGTCAAGATAAACAGGTAGGGAAGGTGATGCTCATGATATCACACTGAATAGAATACACAGTATTTGGGTAGGAATCAAGGCATCATATTCCTGATCTCAAAATAGTTTGAGTCAGTCAGTCATTGTTCCAGTGAGGAAAGCATTCAGAAAGCAACTCTGAATACCAACCACTTACACTCTGTGACAGGTGTCATAGAGGGTTGTAACATACCAGTACCATGTCAAAGAAACATAAGAACATGGAAAGAGTATTGGGTCTTGGATATTGTTGGCCAAATCATGCTTTTTTTTCTTGTTGTTCTCATTCCAACACAGGAACACAAAGAACTTTTCAAATGTCACAGTAAAAAAATTAGATAAATCACATTTGTGTGAACATAAATTTCAGATCCTCTGTCAAAGACTCAAGATCACATTGGGAAGCAAGAAACAGCAGCTGTCACAGCCCTTCCATGCTGAAATGAATATAAATTTAGGGAGTAAAGAGGAGCTGGAAAAGAAAATGAACAGTTCAAATCTAAACCAGAACTGTACTCTAGGAAATTCTATTTTGAATGGAGGGACAGATTAGGGAGTGAGTAAGACATGGAAATATGAACTAGAGATTGGAACTGAATAAAAAACTAGCCATCTTTGGAGGCAGTGTGTTTGAAGTTACACAACTGTATTTCAGCAGAAAAGGAGCAAAATTGCTGGGCTGCAGAAGAAATAACATGTCTCAAGGAAATATAGAAGACCCCAGGAAGGACATTTTCTTAAATGCTAATTTCAGTAAAATATTGAACGGAAAAGTAAAGGAGCCTGAAATAGAAGAAAATCCCAGCAAGAAAAAAAATATTCACAGGTTTCTTGAAGATTTGGTGGGAGTTTCTGCTTTTATGGTAGGAAAAGGGAAAAGCAATAAAAGTTGGGATTAATCTAACCTAATCTCACCTAGTTTCCTCTCTAGACAATTCACAGGAACAAGCACTTTTAAAGTGCATCTCACTCCATCTTCTATGAGTCTTCTAAAGTGAATCAGACTAGTGGTGGCTTAAAAGTTACTCTGTCTTTTTGTCAGGTAAAAGAAGAGTGCAAATTGACTAGTTCAGACAAAAATATTGAGATTGCAGACGTCTATATATAATTTCCCAAAGTGGCTAAAACTCCACAGGGAAATTTCAGAACAAAAAGTTATGAGACATTCTATGAGACACCAGCTTAGACAGGCGTTCACAAGGTCCCACTTCAACATCACATGCCGACATGTAAACTCAAACAGTTTGACATTTCTATTGAACAAACTTTGGTGTTTGAAGTACAGGTAGAAATCAGAAGCTGAAAGAAGCAAACAAGAGCCAACTAACTCACAACAGAGGTGCTGAAATGCACCTGATATCACTCTCCTAATGAAACAGGAGTTGACCAGTATAGTCTGGAGAATACAAGGCTTCTCCTGTTAATTAAAACCACAAAACTATCAAAGAACCCAGAAGTAACACTATACTCTGGAGAAGAGAAGGTCATTTGAAATATAACTATGAAGAAGAGAAGATAGTGCAAAACAGCAGACTAGATTCAGGGTTAAAGTGTCTTACTCAATCCAGGTGTCACAAAGAAGGACCTTTGGGAGTATTCTCCACTTCCTTCATTCATGTTAGAGAGTTTTCTTGGTTAATGGTGATTATTGTCTCTTTTTCCTTTAACACTGTTATTACCAGCTCTAAAGCTAGCTCTCTGCAGAGTTTTATCCTGCCACATAGGCAGAGAAATAGGAAATGTACAACAGAAGAAAGCTGAATTTTATACCTCTAATAGCAAACTTAATACATAGCTAGGAGAACTGAAAATCAATAATACGGTTGGAAGTATTAAGTTCTTCTGTTTTTTGAGAGAAAGACCAATATGAAAAAATGAAGACATCATTAGCTGCAGCCCAGCTTCAGCTGAATCAGAAAGGAGTGTGGGACAAAAACTTGTATCCTGGATTGTGACACCTGCATGCCTAGATGAATCTGAGTGATAATTAAGTGCTCTCAGGAAAATCTTAAGAAAAATGCTTAGCAGAACAGTCAAATGGCTTAGTAAAAAATATTTAGTGGCAGCAAAGGACTGAATGGTCATTCACTATTTTCAGACATCGTTCCTGTAACCTGTGCTTATTTTCTCTCTTGTGGGAACCCTAACCATAAAACACTATGGTCATGTTTTCTGTCTGGCAGAGTAAGTATTTTATGGATGCCTACAAAACAGAATAGCTTTGGCTGGAAGGAGTCAGAGAAGCTATGTTTATGTGGGAGGCAGGTGATGCAGTTCAAAATATTTTTAGAACGGAGACTGAAATGACTACACTCATAGACAGTGACCTTAAAGCTGGACTCCCAGGTTTAGGTCAGGTACTGCATGATGCCAGACCTGAAAAGTGTGTTCTGGGCTACCTGAATTAAGGAACTTCTAGAGATAAAAATGAACAGGACTTCAAGCTCATTTTCAGGTCTCATAATAGATCCAGTGCAAGTAGAGTATGTATCAGCTCTAGATACTGACCTTTCCTAGAGAAGCATTTAGGGAGCATTAGGGAAGCATGGTTTATTGGTTTCAGTTGCCTCCAGACTTAATCAATAGCTAAGTAAAAATATTGTGTATGTACACTTTTTTACACAGTGACTGCTGTGGTGAGTGGTCAGCTTTCAGGTACCCAATTCCCTTGGGGGAGCTGTTAGGGGGCTGCAGTACAGCATGGAGTGTGTAAGTGGGTCTAGCCAGCTCCGTTCAAAGGAGGAGATCTGGCAGTCTGAAACAAGGAGGGAGGAGGACCAGAGGGCAGCCACCATGACTATGGAAGAAAAGCAATGTGGCCAGTGACAAAAGAGAAGGATGTGCTGACTAGTGATGAGAAGGAGGAGTGTGGAATGCATCTCTGTGCCTCAAGAATATCTCCTTCTCTGGGACATCACTTGGTACTATGCTCTGAGGACGTCCAGAATCACAGCTTGCTGAAGCTGGACTGTTTACGCTGTTCAGGGAAAACATCACTTCCTGCATGCTTGTGCTGCTTCATACTACCACTCGGACATATATTGTAGGCCACCACCAGAGACAAGATGCTGAATTACACAGACCCTTCATGCACTCTTGGACAGATGCTCTAATGCCCATGGCTTAATTGCAGCATTACGTTTGTTTTTACATACATTTGTATCTGCCTATTATTCTTCTCAGTAGGAAAGCTCTTTCAGTGTTTTGTCCTAAGTTAGAAATAAGAGAACATTAGCCTTCCTTCATTATCTGGTCTATGCATTTGTTTTGTACCCTCCATTTAGTGCTGTGCACATTGCTTCTCACTGCAGGGACTTTGCAAGTTAAAATGAAGAAGATATTATGGAGGACATAAGGCAGAAATCCATATTGAAAACTGAGAAAACAGTACACACACAAAATGAAATTTCTGCCCTTAGTGTATGCTCTGCTACACTTTTAAAGTCCATATTAATAGTGTTTTAAACATTGCTTGAATTGCAAATGAAAGGCAGTTTGTGACATGCAGTAGGGTCAATGGAATCTTTATTTTAAAAGTTATAATTAAAATAAATGTAGAAGTAATCAGATGAAAGAAGGAGCTTTATATAAGTCAAAAAATCATTATAGGTTGAATGTCTTTGTACACTACTTTTAGAAGCTGTCTATAGCTGACTAAATACTAAATACGCTTTTATAATACAAGGTAGCTTGTGTGTTTCAGCTTTAATAGCTACTAACTCATTTAACTGGAAGGTGACATGAGGCTAATCAAAGGTCACCCAAGTCCTGGTTGATGTTGAATGGGAGTTGACAGCTTTCCAGAGTAGCACACAATTCATAGGGAGGATTTCTTTTCCTGCAGGAGAAATATTCATCTGGGATTGACACAATGCTGAGTTTCAAAATGATTAATTAAAATCCTTAAAGAGTCTGCAAAAGCAGACAACTTTTCAAGTCTTATCCCAGGGAAGAAGCGTTCACCTGACAAAGATATTCTGGTCTCAGGCAAATTACTGAATTCCAATAGCAATATGTTTCATAAAGAGCAGCAAGAATTGGGGACTTGCTCATACAACAAAATACAGGTTTTGTAGTTTCAGTTTAAAATGACACAGGCCACATAGTCTAAGAGAAAAGAAGCATGTACTTTTGCATTCACAGGGACAAAACAACAGGAAACATAAGATAAAACAAGGAAGGCATGGGAATATTTCTATTCAAGATTCAATAAGATATACTTCAAATGTGCACCATCCTTTCCAAGCACAAAAAAGCTAGCAGTGACATGATGAATGTAAAAGAACAGATTAAAATGCCAGCCCTTGTTTTTTAAAATCCCTGTGTCTGACAGCATCATAAGCTTGAATTCGTATGGTATATTTTACTACCTTTGAGAGTCAAAGTTTGTTGTTCAAATGAGTGCATGTACACGCTCTCTGGCAGATGTAAGTGTTGTGATTGGGCATGCAAAGTGATTATCCTCCCCTGAAGACATGCTGAATGCAAGTGAGTATACATGTGAAGACACACAGCCTTATTTCACAATTGTAAAATGTTACCCAGAACAAAAATACACCTTTTCAATAGACCTTGAAATAGTTCTCTCTAAAGAACTCTTAAAACCAAGGTTACCCTTGAGTATGTAACACACACATGCACACAAACAGGTTCTCTTATAATGTACTTTGGCAGATAATTTAGTACAATGTACCATTATATAAATAATCACAGTGGATTTAAGAGCAGGTCAAGAGGAAACATGAAACTCATCAGTTAGGGGAAAAAATGAGAGGAAATATTAAACAATTAGAAAATAATTAAAATTGTAATGAACCTATCTCTGACAAGAATGTTTGTCCATGAACCCATGGAGAGAGGGGATGTTCTTTGAAAAGATAATGAAGTAGAAAAAATGCTTTGCCATGTGGCTACAAAGGAGATTAAAAAGACTTTATGTCAATGTGAAATAAAAGTAATTATATAGGTTTTGGAACTGCAGCATAGAATATAACCATAAATATGTCTGAAACCTACAGCTGTCTAAATAGCCTACTGAAATTCTTTAATCCTCCTTCTGTCTGTCAGTAAAAATTGTTTTCTAAAACAAGATCTCCAGGATGGTGACTATGATCACTGTGGAGGAAATGGTCACTGTATAGAACACACAGTCAGAAATGTTCCTCTGTATCCATATCTCCATTTTAACACCACTATGGATTTCAGCAGCACGGGATTTGAAAAATTAGTGAACTGAAAAATGGTGTGTAAGCTTCACTGCTGCCAATCTCCTACCATTACCACCAGGTCTCAGGAGCAGCGTACCATACCTTCCCACAAGAGAGCCATGACAGAAGGTCATTAGAATTTCTAAATAGTCATACGAAGGAGAGAAAAAGAAACCAGCTGACACTAGCAATGATTCAGAAAGGTGGTAATGTCATAAAAAAATCTGAGTAAAACTTACCATTCCATTGTAACAATTTTTTAAAATTTGATTATTGATAACTAAAATGTTTCATCTTTTACAGTTTAAAATTTCAGCTTTTGAGACTACTGTGGGAAGAACTTGAGTGTCAGGGGTTGTGAAAATTTATCTGGTAGACCCCTCTGAATTTTGCTTCATTCTCAGCATCCTCCCTTCACTTGCTTATTTTGTGTCATTCCTGTTACCTCTTTCTCTGGATTATACTCCTCTTTCGTATGTACCCTCTCAAGCTCTGATACCATTCCTCTTTGGTTTTCCTGATATCCAGAAAGCTTGACTGCAAATGGGCCTCCATGAAGCCTTCAGTATTACCATGACTGACATCATTAGTTAGCCACCTTGGAACATCAGAAAGCTCAGAGTATGTGGGACAATGTCAGAACAAACATTGTCTTTCTTTTCCATTTTCCATTCTGCCCATCTTCTCTCTTACCTTTTCATCTGGCTTCTCATTGCTGATGAAGGAGAAGTGCTGTTTCAGAAAAGAGAACATATCCTCTCTTAATTATTTGGGCTGGTAGTTAATGCATATTGAAACCAAATTACCTTTAAATAGTTCTCCTTTGCCTTTCCCCTTCTCTGATACATTAGAAAGCTGCACTAAAACAATTTGTAGACTAGTTTTCAAAGGGCAAAGTCTTACTCAGGACACTTTTATTCCTGATTAGCCTGACCACACATTCAATAAAGTGCAATTAAAGATCTGCTCAGCAGTGAGTGTGGGAAATAAAGGGAGGAAACAATGGCCTGATTTTTTTTATTTCAAGTATTTTTCCATCACAGTAATCAACAGTATAAAGGTTTCCTAAGGAAAAAAACCCCACAAATCAGCCACATGTTAGCTTTCTTCAAATCTATAGTTTTCACTGCTGTCCCTAGTTTGGATTTTGATGGTGTTGATTTAGTTTTGCACTTTCAATATTTTTGGGTGTTACTTGTTATAAAGATCAAGTCTGTGAGTGGAAAGGAAATGTTTTCTTGCAGAAATGTGTTGCTGTATTCATCCTTTCTAGTGGTACCCCTTTTGAAGTAAATTGATTAAATTTGCAGAGACATAGTCAATTCCAAACACAGCAGGCACCTGATTTCTAGACAACAGCATTATCCTACTTGTCCTCTACTGTTGTAGTCCAGTAGAGTTAAAATAAGAAGAATGTGCGAAATTTAGTCTACTGTCAATCGATTTATGTGTTGCTTAAGCAATAGCAAGCAATTCTCCCTTTCTATATAGATTTATTTCACCATTTTGACAGGAAAATAGTAAAAAGCCCACCAAAGTGGACAGTACAAATTATTAGCCACTTAGCATAAGAGAATTTATCTTGATTTTCAATAATTTGTGGATATCTGTTATAAGGTAGTGAACTAATATTCCCTGAACTACCATCTGCTGATGGTAGAAAATATGTAGTAACATCCCCAATATGGTGGAACTAGTCACTTAATATGCAGGTAGTGTGGGAAGCAAGCCTTCACACAGATGTTATGTAAAAAATAGACTGTTTACACTGATATGTGATAATTAGGATCAAAATAAGACGATGACAACCCTACTGAAATAACAGAAGTCTTTTAAGTCTATTGCCCAAGAATAGTTATGCTAAATATGTACCTGAAATATTTGAGATGGGAATAAGATAAGAACAGGACAGCAGCTTAGGATCTAGGTATAGAGGTGAGGAGCTGCTGGTTTCTTTAGCTTGCAGCTCAGCTTCCTGAGGTCAGATGTACCTCACCAAGTTACTTGAACAGTACATGCCTTTATTATTACCATTTGCTTGCCCAGGTACCCTTGCACTTTTTCAATACCAAGTGTTATCAATTTTAACTTGTCTAATCAATCCAAATGAAGTCCAGAGCCTGGAGCAGGGGCTATATGTTAATTTGCACTTGAGCTTCACTTTGTGTAATGCAGTCATGCTGATATTGTCCCGTGGACAGCTCTGGTGACAGATGCAGAGGAACCCTGCTAGCCTATGACAACCAGCTCCTGCACTGCCAGCAGCATGCAAACTAGCTAGCTTGGAGGCAGTGCTCATGTAAAGTGTAGTCAGAGCCAGATGCTGTCAAGGGCAGCAGACAACTGATGATAGCAACACATGGTCCTGTGCTCTGCTTTGCCCACAGCAGCCCCCTGGAAAGCTGAGCTGACTGCTGCTGATGCCAGGAGAAAAGACGGGGTTTGTGGCATGCAGGAATCTGCACCAGAAAGGTCTCTTACAGCCATCTCTCATTTGAGCCATTTGTTTGGGCACCTTGAGCATTGCACAGACAGACTTTGTAACCAAGGGATATGCTACTTAAAAGTACAAAGCAATTATTTATGGATATAATTTTTATAAGCTCTACACCCAGTAGAGCTGGGATTAAGGGACCACTGGTAGTGTCAGTGGTAGCATGCTCACCGTGAGTTCTCTCGAGACCAGACAAAGGTCCCTCAGGAGGGAAAGGGTTGGCCTTGCTGCACCCTGGAGCTGATCTTCAGTGTGGCTGACTTGCCATAGTCTAGCCCTTTGTAGTATTTTCTGCTTTTCATGTTCATGTTTTTCCTCTTTAATCTTTAAGACCCCTGTCTCAACAATCCAGCCTCTTTAATTTTACCTTTCTTATCTCACATGGCTCTGTTCTACAGACTATTTCACAGCTCTTCTGCACTACACAATTTCTTCATCAGCCTAAGCCAAGGTTATGCAGCTGGGACATATTAGACCTGAGCTGAACCATGGGGAAGTGGGAGGTATTAAAAGGGGGCCACAGAACAAGTGGGTTACAGATACTCGGGTGTAGCAGATCAAAAGCTGACCCTGGACCAGACACAGTGAGCCTTTTATCTCTTTCCTGAAACAGAAGGCATTGCTCCTCTTGCTCTCCCACCAATGACTTCCCTCCAAGGCCTTCTAATGACAACAGAGGCAGGATGGTTGGAACCTTGGAACAGACAGAAAAATCAATTTTTACCACTATCACTGAAAATCCATTCATTAACTGCTTTGCTTGGAGCTTATCCTGGCCGGGAGAGCTGTCAGACAGTGTGGTCAAAGGGCCCTATGACAGTTTAGGGGCAACAGCTTGGTGTTGGACACTCAAGATTATGTAGGGGTAATATGAAAATAATGTGTCTCCTCTTTTTCTCCTTGTATTTCTGAAACCTGGCCCCTGGAAAGAGCCTTTTCAGCAGAGATCCTCCAGCTGAGCAGAATATTATGCAGACAAAAAACTAGTTCAAATATTCGTTCCTTTTCTTAGGAAACTGCCTACCAGAAGTGGGAGGATGATCATCTCTACTAACATTATAGTTACTCAAGCATAGGTTCTTATCAGTGAGTAGAGAGAGCAGAATTCCCTTTGCAGGACTGTAACAAAACCAAGGGAAGACACCAGTTGTTGTTTGAAATCTTCTGCTGAGATTCTGTGTGCAGGAGGCCATAATCCAATTATTTAACCTCTCATTTTAGATGTGTTAAATGGCATTATAGATAAACATGATTTGATGTTTTTTGCATGAACTAGACTTAAATGTAATCATAACTTTTGCTTCAAGGCCTAAACTGATTATTGAAAGAACAAAGGAAAAAGTTCTATGCCTCAATCCATGAGTTACACAATTCTGTTAGCTAAATATAATTAATGAAGTCTTTGAAGAAGCATTGCTAGTTGCTTCAAGAGACAGAATAAAACAAAAATATACTACCATGTGCCTAAACCTTCTGGGTTTTGGCAGTTGGGTATGGCAGTTTTCTTTGGTGGTTATTTACATGAGGAGGTCAAAAAAGTCAAAATTACTTTATTAATCTAGCAGAGAAGAAACTTTTGAGCTTCACTTTAGAGTCACTGAAGCTGATGGAAAATATGCCAATTACTCCAGTGGCAACAGAATAAGACACTTAATTGGAAACATGCAAACCATGATAAGAATGGTTTAATGGATAAGATTGGTTAACATACCAATGTTAAAATACAATTCACTGAAAATTCTCTTAGGTTTTAGAAATAATCTGATCAAGAATTGGAAGAGAAGAAGCTATCCAAAGTCAAAATGTATGTATAAAGAGATCCTTCTGCTTTATTTGCTTCCTCAAAAACTTAATTCCGTGCAAAAGAATTATTCAGCATAAGTGAATGCAAGGATTAATTTAAATATCTTATCTAATCATTAAAAATCCCAGTCTAACATTGTAAAGTTTCCTAGTTTAGGGCTGAAGTCAAATCAAGCCCATCCAAAGCCATTGTGCCTTTTGCCTAATAAGTATAATCTGAAAAAAATAAAATGGTATGTGTATGGGGAGTAAACTTGATAAAGTATAATAGACATAAATATAATGTTTCCAACAAGAACCAAAGTTTGAAAAAAACAGATAATAGAACTCCTTTATGTCTGGGAGGCTTCAGTGGGGTGTTGCTGAGTTCCCAGACATTCCAATCCTTCTTTTGTTGTTAACTCCAGCTCAGGGAAAGGGAAGGAAACAACATAAGAAGGATTTGAACGAGAACATAAGGAACAGAAATTTTATGTTCAAATGCATTTTGGTAGACTTTCATAAATTGTTTTTGGGCAGCCATAACTTATTTTCAGCAGCTGGGAATTTAAAAATTGCGTATACACACCATTAGTATTTGACAAGTAAAAGGTGCCTGAACTAAACTTAAAATATTTTTATGCTCTGGCAAGCTCAAAAGTTAGCGGTATAAAAAGCATATTCAGCTCTGTTAAATGGAGACTTCTTACCTCCACTGCTGACACCCCCACCTTATTCTGCTGGCAGTACTGTACACCTCCCAGAGACCAACTGCTGTCCAGAAATTCTGTCTGAAACATTACAGGCGTATGTGCAGGTGTTGGAAGGCATTTCAGTAGGGCAAAAGTGAACTTCATAAAGGACCCATGGGCTTTTGTTTGTTCAGCCTTGCTGCACAGGGGAGGCCAGGGGCAACACTGACACCTTCTGATAAGAGGTGGGTACGTCCATTCCCTTGCTATTGCAGACAGAGAAGCAGGATGCTCTGCATCTGCAGGAGTGGGTGGTTCTCACATCTATTTCTATTCTAGTTCTGCAGTTTCAGGCATCTCCCCAAGTACTTTCAAACATTGCATTTTTTCAATACTCAGTTTGATGCAAGTTTCAGCTTAAAAAAGACATAAGAATAGGAAAACAGGGGGTTGAGGACTGGCAGAGGCCTCCACTGGCACAATCTACCAGAATAAATGCAACTGTGTTGTTTCTATGGTGACGTCTTCCCATTTTTAGAAGTTCAGTTGCAAAATAATGCCAAATGTGGGAATTGGATTCAGAAAGTCATCAGGTCCTTGGACACTGCAGATAAGGAGCCTGCAGAAACAGACTTGTTACTTCAAAAGAATAATTTGGCAGATATGATAAAGAGACACATATTTAACTGCAAAGAGAGAGTTATAAGGTGGCTAAAGGAGTAGATAATAAATAAAAATGCTTGGGCTAAGTGAAGAAAATTTTGCTTTACACATATGAGTTGTACCATATTGCTTATGGGGAGAAAACCCAAAATAAAAGAATATAAAAAATGATGTTCACTGGAGTGAGTGTAATGGGATTCTGTTTGCTGCAGGAAATCTGGGTAAAATACAATGCACTGGTTTTCCATTCATATTACCATAGCCACAAAATCCACTTAGTGCTAGTGACAATTTGAAACTCCTGTTTAGGTTTTGTCCAGGCCAAGCGCACATTTGAGATCAGTGTATTACTGGAGTATACGTTATAAATTATAACAAGATCAAGTTACCAGTGAGTGGATTAAGAGTAAATGGCACTTGATACGCTCAGATCAATATCCTGCCCTTGTTCTCCTTAAACACATATATCACAACAGGTCAGGCTTCATACAGAACTCAGATTCCTGCCAAGCTAGTTTCTTCCTGAAGCTGTCTGTTCTGGAGGTAGGAAATCAGGGAAAGTGTTAAGGGATGCTGGTCATTTTTCAACCATTGGGCCAGAGATACTTTGCAAAGCAAAGTACAGGAAGGCATGATACATGCTTTGTTTCAACCTGCTACTGTATCAGGCCTCAGCTGATATATATGT
>VYZT01020730.1:0-32373 GCA_013400735.1 Pomatostomus ruficeps
GGCTGGGGCACCCTGACAGGGTTATAATGCCTTACAACAGTTGATTACCTATTTTCTTTAGTTACAAAACAAATTATCCTGTTTTGGAGACAAACATGCCTCTTCTGTTTCAGCATTTGTGTAGCAGAAGAACCATATGGCCTGAAGAAAACCCCCTGGTTTAATATTATTTTCCCATGTTTGATATTAAATTAAAAAAAAATTGTAAATAAGTCTTAATATTTTATCCAGTCTTGAAACAAAAATTAGTAGTGACTTCCAAACATTGGTTATAATGTTTTTCATATAGTCTTAATTTAGCACTGTTTCCCTGGGAACTAAATAATAATGTCATATACTCTGGGGGAAAAAAATTAAAAAAATTAAACCTTATAGACTTACTAGTGCCACTGCACAACCTCAATGTATAAACATTCAGGCTTACTAACACTTTCAGTATGTACTTACTCTGAAGAAAAACAGAAATTACTGTCAAAATATCTTTAAATATTTGTGGATTAGTTTGGCTTGAAAACTTGCAAATTTTCAGTTTCTCAGGAAATTTTGCTGCCTTATGACTTTGACAGGGAATGAATTACACTAAGAGGCAATGTTCTTCTATTTTCAGCAGCTTGAGAATAATTAGGACTAGTTAATTAAAAGCAAGGAGGTAAAAAGGGGGAAGCACAAGGTTAAGTGGTACATCTCCATAACAGCTGTCGTCCACTAGAAGAACGGAAATTTTAATCTCAGGAATGCAGTTTACATAGATGGTTTCCTCAAAAATAAAGACTGAAAATCTGGAAGACGTAAGGAGGCTGTCTGATCAAAACAAGTTACAATTAATTTTAATAGTTGCAAAATGTAGTAATATGATGATGAAAATGACATATCTTAATGAAACAAACATATCTGAAATGAAATTAAATGAAATTAAATTAAATGTACTCCATCAGTGTTCTTGAGCATATCATGCCAATAGGTTAAAATAAATATTGACTTGGGCTGATTTTGTAGTTGAGGTAGTACTTAATGACATGTCTATTACATCTACTGATTAAAAACTATTTCAACTTTTGATAAAATAGATCTTATTTTTACTGCATGACAAATACAAGCCAGTATCTTACAACCCATTATGACAAAGTTTATATTTCTCTTAGTATAGTGACTTGACTCAAAACTTACCTCATAAATAGTCAAATATTTAGCTCTGTAAGGAGATAATTATCTCACCAATGGCACTGGACAGAAATTGACCCAAAATAAAAGACACTTCTGCAAAGGCCATAAACAGTAAAGGTGATGTTAAGCTAATCTAAGTGGTTAACATCCAGATAACCATCAAAATGTTAGAACAGAAGAAAACAGAAATAAATAAATTAATTATTTATAGAAAAACATTTTTAAAAAATAGTGAGTTTGTACTTGTGCCTTGCATGTAAAAACCAATTTTAAAGATATTTTCTTATTTAATTAAAAATATGAATTTCTTTACCACATAACTCCATGGGAGCGCTTCTCTCATAAACTTTGTCTGAAGTGCCCACTCCATTCATTGCACTCACCACTCACCAATTTCAGTAAGCCTTTAAGAAAATCCAATACATCCTTTTAATATGAGAAGTAATTAAATGAGTAATAACTTTAACTCTCTTGTGAAACTAATTGGAGAAAAAAAATATATATAGTTTAGAAGAAAAGCAAGTAATGTCTATAGGTTATTTTCTCAATGTAGGCACAAAAATAGCTTTTTTCTCTAAAACCTTGCATTCCACTTTCATTTCTGTCATATTTAATTTTGATTGGAAGATTTAAATATTTAACTTCTTAAAAGATATTTATAAATAATAAAACATATTAATCTTGTATAAAATTCAAAAGGAAAATAAAAGAACAAATACCCTCCATCCTGCTTCCACAGCTATACACTATTACAAGCAATCACCCATGATGTTACAGAAATGCTCTTTAAATTCCATGCTGCTTCATTGTTCTTACAGTATAGCCCTAGGTTTCAAAAGAAGAAACTAAAATAATTTCAGATAGTTTGAAAGAGGCATTTGGACTCATCTAGTTCACTGCCTGCTCAAAGCAGGGACAATAAGATGCCAATGGATCATAATTTTAACTCTTTCTCTGTGTATCATGAAAATCTGAGCTTCATTTCTGTCTCTAAAAAATTGTGTTGCTCCAGTTAAATGCATGATGTTAGGTTATACAAATATTTCCATATAGTATTTGAAGTTGTTGATTCTTTTGGGAAATATTATCTTCAAAGAATCCTTTATCTTATAGTGCTGGTATAAAAATTATTGCAATCTTTTACTGTCTTTTTTACTTCTTTGCTTCGTAAGGAAGGAATAACTAATTCTTATAACAAGAAATATCAAAAAGTGATGATTAGATTTTTCTCAGGCTAAACTTTAAAGGTAGTCAAACTCTTCCTGTCCTGCTCATCTTATTTATCAAATATCTTTTTTCTTAATGTGTCATAATCTTCCCTGTAATCTGAGTCTTAAAGAGTATTTCTGGTATGTTTGGGTAATATAAAACTGTCATCTGTCCTTTTCTAATGTTGAGAAGAATAATTTGCAAGGAACTAATTGCACTTCTGGCTGCAGAGATGAACCACTATCTAACTAAAAAGTGGATAATAGGTAAATATATCAACTTTTTCTTCATTCAACAGAAACGTAACTAATCCTGAATTCTATAATTTGCTTTACGTTGCTTTTCAGAACAGTGATTAGTAGCAGCTAGTGTTGATATATAGCAAACAGCTATGTTTTTTACCACCAACTTCATTAGATCATCATCAGTGTCTCTACAAGGATCTATGTAGCAAAGCAGAGTACAGAAGTGGAACAGTCCTTTTAGCTAACCTGTTTCAAAAATGACTGATTTGCATGAAGAATATTTTAGAAAAAGAATGTGAATATTGTAGGAGGTTTTATGGGTTTACTACATTTCATATTGGACGGAGCCCTTTAAAAAAAAAAAAAAAAGAGTAGTTAATCTTGTCTTGGAACAAGAATTTGAACTCAGGAACCGTTTTAAACCCTATTTTCTATTTCAATTACTTTTTTCAATATGAGTTCTAAATGCTCTAAAATCTTTTCTAAAGTGAAGAAATTGCTGGATATCAGTCAACCAGAGATGATAATAAAGTTTTATCTGTTACAAGTTTCTATTGTTTCTGAAGAAGAAAATTGTAACAGGACTAAAGAAAGACACTGAAAAAGAGCTGAAAGACTCGACATGAATTTAGGGCATTGCATACAGCAACACGCTGCTGTATGAGGATTTAACTCTCTAGACTTTCCTTTTTTTAAAAAAATAAACTATAGGGTCATATAATGATTTAATTTAGACAACATGATTGAGGTACTAATTGATTTGATTTATGTTTCCATCAGGTTTCATCCCAAATCCCATCATATATTTGTGCATCTTTTCTCAGCACTGCACTCCTCAGAACATATACCTTGTGTCTTTAATTCGCCATCAAAATAAGCAGCAATCATCAACATGGTCTTCTAAATAATTATCAGTTTTCAAATGATAGCTTCTTTGCAGAGAAAACATCTGAATGAATAATTTTTTTTTTAGCTTTACAATCATACTAATATTATTTTATTTCTCTCAGAACTGATCTTTAACCAGATAGAGTTTAGGGTAGGAATTGCAGAAATCACAATGATTTTAATTAAATATCTTTTGCACACTAACAGTGTGTGTCCTATTTTATATTACAATAATTTTAACTCTAATATTATGACAGTTCATTTAGATGATACATAGGTATCCTTAAATACAGACAAAGAACTGCAAATTCAACTCAGAAGTAATCTTCCCTTTTATTTTTTTTAATGGTTCTTATAAAACGTATGCTCATAACCTTCAACAAGTGATGCTGTGCTTTAGAACTAATCTTTCCTTTGACCACAGAGTGTAAGCTGCAGTCAGACTGCAAACTGAACAAAAAGGTTGCAATATAGATAACATTACTTTTCTGTCTTTCATTTCCCAGGGTCCCATCTGTATTTGAGTCTGTGGGACTAATTGATTGAAGTCTGTGGTGTTTCACATACTTTCAGGAAGTCTAAATAGCCAATTATATCTTTTAGGAAAAAGAATAAGAGTGGCAGAAAAATTCATCTATGCAGGATGAGTACCTCATTAGAGTATGAACAACCTACAACTAAGAACAGCTAAAGTCTTGTATGTTTTCACACAGCAGTTACAGTAAATATATTTGATATAACTTAAAGTTCTAAACAGCCTGCAGGTGGACATATCCGTAAATAAATAGATCATATAACAAGAAATAAAAGAATGTGTATTATCATGCTTTTTTAAACAAGTCAGCATAATATGTGAGCTTGTAGCAGGGAGCATTTGTTTCTTGGTAGTTTTTGCTTCATTGTGGTTTTTACTATGTGTCTTACTTTTTTATATTTAGGAAAAAGCTCACATACATGAAGTGCAAAAGGTCTAAGTTGATATTACTTCTAGGAACTAATTGTTGTCACAGGACTGGAGAAGGGCACAGCTACAACATTGCTCAGATCAGCACTCAGTGGCCATGCCTGAGATGAAATGGGATCCTGGGCTGTGGGCAGGGGTGGGAGGAAGCCACAGTGGATGCTGAGCAGGGGCTCAAGGTGACTTCTTTTAGTGCCCTCAGGACCCTCACAGAAACACCCCTTTCCATTCACCCAAGCAAGTGTTCTCCTCCTGTCTCACAGAGATCTGTGATCAGAAGGGACATGCTGTACAGTGTTCTGATTGCTATGGGACATCAGAGGTCTATTTCACAGGATACAGAGGTGGGGCAGGGAACTGGAAAAGGAACGTGTCTCAGGCTGGAGCTTAGATCCAGGTCAGGAGCACAGCAAGGCCATACAGGCTCACCACAGAGGGCACTTGGGAGTGAGACAGGGAACCTAGAACTGATATAAACACAAAACAGAGCCTTGAAGCTGAAATAGGGACTTGACACTGGGGATTTGGAGCAGTCTCAGTATCATGGAGCTAGGCAGGACATCCAGGATGCTCCTGATCTTCCTGGAGGGAGAGGACAATGCCCTAAGGAGCCCTGGGTCCTGGGATGACCAGTGAGAGAAGGCTCACTCAGCTGCCTGGGGCTGGTCAGCAGTTTGGCTCTGTGGGGAGATCCAAACTCAGAGCCAGGCTTTTCACTTTGGGGAAACCATGGGGGCAAGGCCTCGGACTGCAGTGGGCCAGTGCCCATGGAATTTGGGTCAGAAACCCCAGCTGACTGGCAGGGCACCACCAGGGTTGATGGTTTCCATGGGGCCAAGCACAGTGAAGACCCTGGGTCTGGTTGTAACCCCCCAATGGGTGCTGTCTGGCTGGACCTGAATGCGGCAGGAGACACCAAAGCCACCAAAGAGCCCTACCAACAGTCCCCGGAACTATGGGCAATCATTGAGGATTGTTTTCCAGCAGGAGCATGAGGCTGATGTATGGTGGTCTCAGAAGTCAATCCAAGAGACCAATCCACAAGTCTGTGACTGGAAATGAGCTAACTTCAATGTGGACATGTGCCACAATGCTGTCGGTAGGGGCACTGGGCATTCATCCGTGATTCCAGGGGCTGCTGGGGCTACTCCGAAGGCACGGGAGGGCTGGAGAAGTTCCTACAAAGTTTCACCCAATCCACCGATGGTACAGGTGCGCCGAAAAAGGAGGGACAAGCGGAGGGGCTTTCCCAGATGGTTTATTCAACACTGGGATTGTGCCGGGGAAGCACTGGCACAACGTGTTAGAGTTACATAAATACCAACACAAGGGGGTGGGGGGAGGGTACAACATGCAATAGGGGAGGAGTGTTAGGTTTGAATTTGGAAGGCTTTGTATAGGATTATGCAATACAGAGCCCTCTCGGGGTGTGGGGGGTGGGGAACAGATACCGAGGTGGGTGTGAACAGCAGTGCCTGGCCATGAGAAAAACAGAAATGTGGTCAACAGCACACCACAACAGACATGATGGGTTTTTGGAGGAGACACAGATGGAGACATGCACACCTACAAAGGTCTCACCAGGCCTGGATCAAATTGCTAAACCTGGGTCCATGTCTAGACAGGGTGAGTGGGGACTCAGTCAAAGCTGGTAAAAGCTATAGAGATCCATTTGTTGCACTTCAGACCCTGACATGGATGTTAACATCTATTTCTGGGTTTTTTTCTAATTTTCTAATACTGACATTTTTCCAGTGCAAAGACTTTTCTATGGGCAAGCGGATTTTCCCCTGGACAAGCCGAGGTTTACTTTTTGCCTTCAAAACTGAAATCTCAGATATGTCAGTAAGAAACATTGGTTCTGCAGCCTGTGACAGCATGTATATTATATTTATCCTAACACCTATGAACAATTCTGGTGCTCTAATCCACTTTTAAAATTACTTGTAAAAAGCAGAACAAAATGTGAGCACTAGTCTGACTAAGAGCTTTGGAAATTACTCAGAATTTGTAGCTGTGTCTGCCAGATGAGAACACTGAGAATACAACCTTTGTCCCCAAAATAATGAGGTTTCTGGACTACCTGACAGCAACTTGACAAGTATACTTTTGCTATTAATGTACATTTTCCTGCTAAAAGTTACATTAATAGAGTGAAGTTTGACAAGGTAGAAGGAAACATGGTTTTTCCAGAGAGGTCAAAGGAAAAATGGATGAAAGCTGAATGAATTTCAGAGTTTCAAAGATGCAGTAGTGAAGCTGGCAAGAATATGTTCAAAGCCCAACAAGTACTTTTATTTTCTCTTTTAGCTACAACACACAATGTTAAAACTGGCTGGAATCCTGCCTGCTACTATATAATGAAGGTTTCCTGAAAGGATTAGGCACAGGAAGGCTATCAGAAATACCACATTTGGTTATGAATTTAGCTAAACTGGGACAAATTGGGAAGGGGTAATTAGTGATGGGTTTCTTCAGAGGAGAAAGGATTGAAGAAAAGAAAGGATTAAAGTGGTTCACAGAAGTACAAGTATAGAAAATGGAGAGGAAAGGGGAACAGAAAGAAATTTGTTGCACGCAAACAAGGTGCTGAGCACCACACCTCTCTGACTGAACCCTGTTCCTGATCACTGCAGTCTGTCCTATCTTGTTATTAAATCATGTTCTTCACTATTTTCTGTGCAGTTGCACTGTGTGTATGTACCTAGAGGCTAGCACCTGGATAAGGGGACAGTGTTCATAGAGAATACTCAGGGATGCCTGCAGCTGTAGAGTCTGGAGTGTATTTTTCCATTAGGGAATTTCAATCCTCTATGTATACATGTCTGCATTGTTAAACTTCAAACTTGACTAGCAGAAAAAATGACAGAAGTGGCTAGCTCTGTTCATGTATGTGAGAGCTAGAGGTATTTATTTAGGTACCATGACAACAGTGTTTTTTTCAGGTTTTGTGCTCAGACAAGCTGGTAGGGAGTGTGCATGTGTATGCATACATGTACCTTTCCAGCTGTATGTCTGGAATCCATGTTCCATTGACCAGACCTGTCAACAGGAACAGCAGCAGCCACATCCATCCCACTAAGATAGAAGCAGCACCCTGGATCTGACAGAACACAGTTTTCAGTGCCAGGGACATGGGAAGGCAGTATGCCCACAGCCCAAACTCAAAGAGCACAAAACTCCTTTGAAAGGGTCTGACAGTCTGCTCTAAAGTTAAAGAAGCTGCATATTCAGACAGCGGGTCTGTGACTGTCAACAAGTTCGAAAACTAGTAAAACAAGGAAGATACAAGCATTTGTTTAAATGGCATAAGTAAGCAACTCAAGCGCTGAAGTTTTCTCACACTAGCGCTTGGCACACCTGTGTGCATAGAGAAGTGAGCACATCAAGAGAATCTGCAGAGCTTGGCCAATCATTTGTCAGTGTTCTTAGATTCTGAGTCATTAATTTAATGTGAAACTGTGAAACGTTCCCATGCATAAACTGTGTAGTTTTGACTAGTAAAGCACATTTTTCAGTATCTCAAGTTTCTTCATTGGTACCCCTTCTGTCTTCTTGACTGTGATATTTTCCTGCATATCATATCCAACCCATCCCACATGGCTAATGGAAAACATAAATGAAGAAACTTTAGCATAGACTAAAGTTAGCAAATCCAGAGTTAATATCTGGGTTCAGCGTGGCTGACAGCTCCCTGTAAACTTGTCAAGGGTACTCCAGGAACCCTGCGGCTCCAGTACATGTGGTGTGCGTGTGACTGCCAGAGTGGCTCCTGGATAATCCGACAGGGAAGTTTCCCTCAACACAGACAAAAGATGAACTAAAAATCTCAAGTTTAGAATAATTATTTTGAGATTCTATGCTTTATTTCAGTATTGTGTCTCTCTTCTACCCTTTTTAGAGTTTGAGTTTGATCAACTGTCATCTGATTAAGCAGAAGAGAAGTATACGAGATTACTTGTTTCCTTAACACATTTTCAGAATAAAATGGAAGACAGCTTTTTATACATTGGTAAAGACACCAAGGGACATTTTGTATTATCTCACTAATTTTATGCTTCCATACTGTTTCTTTACTATCAATCTTTCCTATTATGTAATGCAAATTTAAAATAACATGCAATCCATCATATGAAACTGCTCACTATAGAATAGACTTTTTTTCTTGGTAATGTTATCAAATACTCCCCATCACTCATCAGAACTCCAGTTAAGGCTTTATCTTGTGGTTTGTGAGACTGAAATAGACTGTGCTGTGAGAGATGGGTGACTACTAAGCCTGCTTTTGCAGTAATGATTGTTCTTGGAGGGCACTCAGAATTGATGGGTAGCAATAAAAACTCCAAAGTTAAGTAAAATAAGAATGGCACATGAAATGAATGGGTAATTTTCTACCTTACTGACTGTACCCATGAGGCCTTTATAGGGGCAATATAAACTTTCTTTTTGTTTGCTTTATTTTTAAAATATTTTTAATCTGAAAATATATCTTCTAGTACATAGTACTATATTCAGAAGTAAATGGTTTACATTAGTTGATAAAATATTTTTGTTGTAGCTCTTAAAAACCTTGTTTAACATTGTAAAAACCTTTTTGATCCAAATCTCATACATCTGAAATTTTACAGGGTGCAGATTTTCAGGAGGACCAGAGAAGAAAGTTTAAATATATACTTACAATGAATATTCATTAATATGAACATAGAACATATGCATTTCATTAAGAAGATTTGAATAGTTCAAAATTTATTTCTCCCAGTTTTTGTTCTTACTTACACTGATACTCTTTCCAAAACTTAAGGCTTTGTGTTAAAGTTTTCTGACATACATATTTCAAGTTATTTTATTCAAACTAGTTAAACATTCATAGAGCACACTAATCTTATGCTATATATTATCCTTCCATCTTGAAAGATGTTATATTATTAAATTATTTTTAACATAAAATCTAATCTAAGACACAAGAATTGATAAAAAGAGACAAGAGAGTCTTCATATTTTTCTTTTCCATGTGTACTGAAATGCGCAAAAAGATGTCCTGCTGAAAACTCTTAAACTACTTTCAAGCCACTTATTTAAATGTATTATAGATTTATTGAAATACAAAAGAAAGAGTCATTAGATTCCTTTCCTGATAAGGAAAGGTGAGCATCTGTAGTTTCAAAATTTAAAAATTGCTGCTTTTTTAAATTTATTATTTCATACTAACAATCAATAGACTGGTACATTGATTTTATTATTGATTTTGCTATTGACATTGGATCAAATTCAATGTTGAAATAAAGATTGTCTTATTTAGGGTTGATTTACAGATTACAATATATAAAAAGAATATTTAAAATGGATTGTATACAGTTCATGAGCAATGTGTATCTGAAGTCCTGGTGTTGAACAACAGTGTGGCTTACTGCATATGCCATACACCTGAGTATCATTGTGCTCTCATGTAATTGTCTTTGAAAAAAATAACCTTTAGTTTCCCATTTTAACCTTCAAATTATGATTCTTAATTAAGAGGTGTGAAAATGTACCATGGAGGTACATTTTGTGGTCAAACATAAAAAAAAAATAGTGTTATATTTGTAAAACCTGTAATCAGATAACCCATAGATTTTTTAGGAGTATCCTTTCTTGGATTTGCAGAAATATATACAAGAAGGGAAAGACAAAAGGTTAGGGAATGTCAAGACCAAAGGGTAATGGATTAAGGAAGATTAAAAGCTGGGGGTTTATTTGAAAATGTCTGTGAAATAAACTGAATCTTCTGTTACACACACATATCTCTGTGATAATTGATACCTCTCTTGAATTGCAGACAAGAAAAAGAATGATCCATGGATTGTTGAAAACTTAATAATTTATGGATTTTTCTTTCCAGTTATGTTATTTAATGTTCTTTATTTTTCCTGCTATTACTTTCCAATTGGAAATAAACATAAAAAAAAAAAATCTTTCTAAGATATTGCCAATACCACCCTGCATGGAAAGAAGAGAGAATGTTAAGAAGTTGAGTCCTATTTAATATTAGATATTGCAACAAGACAATCATGATCAAAATGTTTTTCTGCAAAGGAGACAAGCTGTGTCACCTCTAGATTTAGAAAAGTGAAACACTTTCTAGCTCTAGTAAAGTAAAATATCTGTTCTGCATGGTTGCTGCAGTGAGTGTGGATCACTGCTCTGAGAAGTCACACGGATTCTTTACTTCTTCATGAATTTTAGCTGCATCATCACCAGAGGTCTTTGTCTCAGTGGGTAACAGATCACTCTTAAAGACTCTTAATAGCAAAAATATCAGATGTTTAGCTGCTATAACAAAAATCCTTTAGTAGGAAATATTTTCAAAAGTAGGCAAGATAGTTCATACAAAAAACCCCTAATAAATTTAAAACATAAATATTATCTGCTTGACATACCTATTCCAGTCCCACTCTCCCTAGAGGCGTAGCTTCTATTGCTCTCTGAACCCTAACTCTAACCCTAATGGAATGATGATGCTGCAGCTAAGGCCCCCATGTCATTGGGTGTCCCAGATTGTAAAAACATGAATGCAGCATTGTTGGTGTCCTGCCATGTTCCCCTTACCATGCCTTTTCCAGCCCCAGTGTCCCGTGACCATAGGCTTTCTGGCTCCCTGAACCCAATGTAAGGCGGACTAGCATTTGGGCTCTGCACCTGAGGTTCCCATCACCAAGGGTGGCCAAGACTGGAATAAAGTTGAGGTAGCCATGTTGGTGTCCTGTCATAATCCTCTTGGCATGTCTTTTCCAGAAGTGATGTCCCTGGAGCTGTAGACTCTGTGGATCTCTGAACCCTAACCCTGGTCCTAACCCTAATGAGATTTTGGTACAGCAGATGAGTTTCCAATCTCCATGGGGGGCCATCATTAAAAGGCAGCAATGAGGTAGCAATGCTGGTGCCCCAAAATTACACCATTTTCCAGTCCCAATATCCCAGGGACTGTAAGACTTCTGGTTCTCTGATCCTAACCATAAAGAAGTCTTGGTTCTGTGCCGGAGGTACACATCACTGTTGCTATTCCAGTTTAGAAAGGTTTGGAGGCAGCAATACTGTGTCCTACCATGATCCCCTTGACATGCCTGTGCCAGCCATAGTGTCTGGGACCGTTGGCTCTGTGTCTCTCGGAACCCAAACCCTAACCAAATTGTTTTATAATGTCATATCTTCTAGTGCTCAGGTGGGATACCTTCACACAAAATATATTACCACTACACAAAAGAAAAAGCTTTTTGCTGTTGGGATTCTGCCCAAGGCCAGTATATATTGCTTCCTAACACCACCAATATTCTTTCTTGGTTGTATGAAGAAAAACATATTGTGGCTGAATTAATTTTAGATTTTTTTTGTTGTTTATTCTCTATTCAGGATTTATATCTAGTATAAAATTGAACTCACAACCTTGTGAGTCAGGGTAATAATCTAAAACATATTTATTCTTACTGTAATTACATTTAAGGAAATTTGTATAGGATCCTTTCATGCAAGGTGGTTTAGAACTTTAGAACAGAAGTGAGGAATCCACACATGGATTTATCTGGCTGATGGAATAGACACAAAAAACTAGACATAAATCTTAACTCTTAAGAAGCTGGGTATATAAAGAATGTAAAATCTCTTACTTTATGTTTTGCATTTTAAGTTTTTTTTAAGGAAACTAATGTTTTCCTCATCCAAGATACTTGAATAAAGATCTGGAAGTAAAAGAATAAAAACAGGATTAGGTGTTAACAATAACTAGCAGAAATCAAAATACCTTTATTACAACTCTAGGTTCTACTGCTGACTTTTTTATTTATTTCCTGTTTATTGTTCAAGAGAATGTCTTCTTGTGTTTATTAAATATCCTTAACAATATCTACAGACAACATTTCAATACTCCCAACCCCCTCTCCTCCCAATTTTATCTCTTTTGTTGTGGGGCTACTTCTTATCAGTTACAGTAGTTAGGTAATTGTCTCTGGTTTCCAGTTTTGAAGCTTGTTACCTTCCCAAAAAATCTACAATACTCATTTAAGAGTAAAATTTAGAGTATAAAATTCCAGCTCAGGATAACTTTAAGTCTAGATTTTTTCTTCATGACCTTGAAATTGGTTTTATACATAATTATAAAGTCTATGTAGTGTATTAAACATGGCTATTTTCTATATGTATTTGTTTTGTGTTCCAGAACTTAATGGTAATAATTATGTATGCCACTTCAGACAGGTGCTAATTAGCTAACAGATCCCTTTCTGTGATTTTTACTTGAATGAAGTTTATGAGACCTTCCACAACCTATTGATAGTGTAGCTCAGTCCTTCAAGGTGTACCAGTCACCATAGGACTTAAAGAGCCAAACTGAGCTGTGTTGACAAAACAAACCTTTAATGAACTGCGACATACAAACTTAGAATATTATTTTCTAAAATTGGATGAGTACTGATCTGAACGACTGGAGAACTGAAATGGCATCAAACATTAAACATATGTGGGAACAGATGCTTTAAAATATTCAGTCACCTCCTATTCTTTAAAATGTGTCTTTTATAGTCTTGTAAAATTAATAACAATAAGATAATAGGAGCTCAAGTGTTCATTTCTGTCATAATATCATTGTATTGTCTTTGTGATACTTGGACATGTCTGTATATATAAATACATATACATATACATATACATATAATGTTTAACTCTACAATAGGCTTTAGTGGAAGTCATCATCAATTGTTCGTTTTGATATCTTTTATTTTGCAAAAGTGCAATAGAGAAGGAAAAGAAAATAACAGGATTCTTCCATCATTCCCAGGTAGAAAAGCTGAGCATTTTTCCTAGAGATTGTGAAATTATTAATATGAGAATTAGGAAAGGAAAAAGCTTCCATAAAATATAGTATTTGTCTGCTGACTCACAATTTTTTTGAGTTGTCAAGAAATTTGATATTTTTCTTAGAGCTTTGATTTTTCTTTAATAAGGAACATTCCTTTAGAACTAAAAGGTGTCTACCTCTCTACTTATTTATAAGTATACACCACATTTATTATTTCTGTAGGCTGAATTTTTGATTTTCAGAACCAGTGGATCTGGTTTGCTTTCTTAAATGCTTAAGGCTGGTAATATTACCTCTAGCATTTATATTTTTATTGTATTGTGGGACCTATAAATAGATTTTAAGAAAACCATTTAGGGCCAAACAGAGATTTGTCTTTACCTGTCTTACCAGTAGTCACAAGGGAGGAAAATACAATTAGAATTTTTTTTAAGTGTCAGAACAAACCACGTTTTCTGCCAAAGGACATCATGGTAGTTCCATTTCTATATAAAGACAGAGACAAGATAAAACACAATGGAGATTAGGCTGCAAAGTGAAGAAGACAAAGTAGTTTGCACATATGCTCTTCAAAAATAGAATCAAATACTGGAGGAAATTTTGTATAGAGGATTCCTCCCCAGTCTGCAACTTCTACCAGTATTTTTCCCACAAATTCACCAGCATTTTTTAATCAATTAAATTAGAAAGATGAAGTCCAGTGACCACAACTTTAATCCAGATTGACAGAGGAAGCAAAATACAGTGCTGTTTAGAGTAGTTTGATCAATATTGTGCTCCCAGAACAGCAGTTAAGTTTAATAGAGTTTAGGAGAATCCAGAAGCAAGGGAGGAAAGAGATTAATCTTTCACAATCTCTCTTGCCTTCTAAGCACCTGTTCTTCCTTGACTAGGAAGTGGATAAGGCAGATATATAGTGCAACATTATATATTAATACATTTATTATGTATCCAACCTATATATATTCAGTACTTTATAGTTAATGTGTTTCCTTAGGTGAAAAATGACCTTCTGGGACCCGAGATGTGGAAAGCTGGAGAGATTCTATGCTAAATTGAAGTCTAGGACTTAAACATGGGTAATTGGTTCATTTATTGATGGTATTGAATTCAATGCTTACACTTATCTGTTATAATCTCTTTCAGAGGTAGTGAGGCTCAAAAACCCAGTCTGGCATCCCATGAATTCCTGACATCTAACAAAAATATGTAAGCTAACGAACTCTGAACTGGTGTCAGAAATGTGCAAGGCTTCTTTAGTTATTAATTCAGTAGGAATGGTTCATTACCTGCTCTATGCCTGTCACCTTTGGCAAAAGCTTGGAAATTGAAACCAAAATTTTTGAACATTTTTTAAAGGTTGATAACAACTGTTTCAGGCTTTTCAATTGTGATTTGACTAATGCTTGACTCTACTACTTGCATGCTTCTATTGTGTGGGTGGACAGAGTATTTATTTCAATTTTTTTACCCCTGTTCAATTCTGTTGTTATGTGATAGCTAAATAAGATATATTCCTATTTTAATTTCTTGGTTTCTTATACTGGGTTCAAAGTTGTGTGGGAAATAGCACCAAGATAGTTTTAAAAGTCCCAAAATAGACCACAATAAGTAGCAATTAAGCTTGTTGCTGACTCTTATAGTATTAAAAATGTATGTATGATGGATGATAGTCTGTAATGCATGCATATATTTGCAACAATGCACATGAACACAACAGAATTGCTAGAAAAGATGGGAATTAGTTTGAACATGGACAAAACTTTCCCTCAGTACATTCTTGCTTTTTTGACACAGCAAAATAATGCAGTCTTAAAATAATCTCTAAGTGATCACCTGTTGTGGTTTGACCCTGGCTAAGTGCCAGGCACTCATGGCAGCTGCTTACGCGTTCCCTCCCCTGCCACAGCTGGGCCGAGGAGGGAAGGAGAAAGGGGAAAAAAACCTCAGGGGATTAACCCAAAGGTCCATGAGTTGAGATAAGGAACTGGGAGAAAATGCCTTAAGGACAAACTAGGCTCAACTTAAGTTGCAAAGTGAAGTTTATTACTACTAGAGTTAGAAGGAGGATATGAGAAATGAACTAAACTTTTAAAAGACACTTTTCTTTTCACTCCCCACCCCTCCCTCTCTCCCATCAACAGTGCAAGGGGGGCCAGGGTGTGGGGGTTCAGGTCAGTCTATTTCCAAGATCTTTTTCTCTTGCTTAGGGAGAGGAGTTTTTTTCCTCTGCATTTGCCTTGGGGTCCCTCCCACGAGAGACAGTTCTTTGTGAACTTCTATGGTGTGGGTTTACTCATTTACAGGATGCAGTCCTCCAAGGACAAACTGCTCCAACATGGGAGCAGGGGGCCCCTCTCTCTCTAACTGGGTCTCTCACTTGGACTGCAGTTTCTTCTGACATCCACCCACTCCAGCGTGGTCACTTCTTCCACAAACTGCAGGACTTTTATCTCAGTCTCTGTCTCTCACTGGGCTGCAACTGCTACAGCTTCTCCTGGCATTTACGGCTCCTGCGGCTTCTTCTGGCATCCATGGCTGCTGCGGCTTCCAACATCTCCCCGCTCCAATGTTGGCACTTCACCCACGGACTGCAGGTGGATCTATCTGCATCCCCTGCGGATCCCATGGACTGCGGGGGGGACACCCCGCTTCCCCACGGGCTCACCATGGCCTGTAGAGGTATCACAGCTTCAGAGCTTGGAGCACCTTCTCCCCCTCTTTCTCTACTGACCTTAGTGCCTCTATGTTGTTTTCTCTCACATGTTCTTACATCCTCTTTCTTCTCTAACTAAAGGCAGCTGTGTGTACAATTTGTTTTGATTTTTCTTTAAATATGTTATCACAGAGGCATAACTGACCTTTCTAATTGGCTCGGATACGGACAGTGGTATGTCTATCATCTTCAGAGCCATCAGAGATTGGCTCTGCTGGAAATAGTAAAGAATTCCAGAAACTTCTCACAGGAGCCATCTTTATGGCCCCCTCTCCACTACTAAAACTACATCACCTTAGTGGACTTTTGATCTGGGGTTAAGAAAAACACCACCAACAAGCCAAAACAAATGAACAAGTCACATAACTTAATTTTGCTGTATTGTTGCAAACCCTATGAAAAAATTTACCTCAATTTTAGTCTGGAATATACCATATATATCACTGCTATTTTTCTAAATTTGCATAGATAAGTTTTCTACATTTGGCTCTCAGTTATTTAAAACAGTACACATTTCCTTATGTGAAAGAAATCTGTCTCTGATCTATATCAATGTATAGGTGATAAATGTGTAACCACCATTTTCTTATAACCCACTTCTTTAACAAGGATTTGTGGCACATAAACAATCACTCTGATAATTACTTTGTGAATAGATACTCTACTCACATTTGCAAGAGCAAATTTTAGTTGTATACCATTGTTTGAACAGATGTAAAATAGAAAACGTTCTAAACCAAGAATATATTCTGAAAAACAGAAGTATGTCTCTGGGTTTTTCCTTTGATTGGCTATTAGAGGGCCACCTGTTGTGGAATTTGTTGGGTTTTTTTCTTCTATATATGGTAATAAAGGCATAAATTTGGGTCTGTATTTCATAATGCAATGAGATGTATAGCATTTCATGACCTTCTGAGACAGACATTGAAGGCAAAATGGGGTTTTTAACTCAGCTTGCCAGCCAATTCACTGGCAAAAGCTCCCAGTGGATTTTTCTCATTCTGAGTCTCAGAAGGACAATGCATACTAATGATAGCTAGAAAAGTGAGTGAAGGAGTGATTAAAGATAGAGAATTCTCTTGACTGAGATTTTCTCACACTGAATTACTATGCTACTTAATGTTTTAGCATAGAAAAGAAAGCTGATAGCAATGCGGTTAACAATACTATGGTAACACAATAAAGTATTTGTCTTCTTCCTGTCCTTCTATGTTATAATCTTACACTTTATTACAGTTTGTCTACAATCTTTAAAAATTTAAGCCTCCCTGTTTTTTTTTTCCTGTTGAATATGTTGAAATGTATCTTGCTTTTCTCATCAAGCATGTGTTTTAAATAAAATTAACAGCTAACACTGTCAACACAGCTATTTGATATGACACAAATCCAAGATATCAAAATGCAAAATTATTTCTGATCAATTACAGTAATTTTTGTTTTCATATTCTAATAATTTTAATCAGCATGATAGGTTTCTCTAAGTACAAAGGTATAGAACAGATTGAAGTAGATTTTTATCTCTGTGTAAATAAGGCCTTCTTCAGATCAGTACTGATCTTAGGTCACAATCATTTCACATTTATTTCATAAGATTTTTAATTATATTCAGTAAATGGAGAAATATCTTAGGGGAAATATTCAAGCAAGGGGTATAGTCAGGCAAATATTACCCTCATCTTAAGAAAAAGCAAGAAGGAGGACTTAAGGAAGTGTAGACCAGGCAGCATACCATCAGTCCTAGGAAGATTGTTGAGGAATTTTTCTTGTAAGTATGTCTAGGCACTGCAAGAAAATAAGGAGTTTAGGGAACAATTAGCATGAATTTATCAAGGACACACACCACTTGATGAACCTGCCAGTTTTCCATGATGAGATGGAAGTGAATACTTAGTGAATAACAGAACACTAGATGTTTATTTTGGAACTGTAGAATGCTACAGGTAAAGAAAACTCTATGAATTTGTTTTAAATTTTAATAAAACACTGTTAAACTCTTGATCAAATAATCTGAAAAATAAATTGTTTTATTGTCAAAGAAATAACCCACCATAAACAAATTCAGATTTTAACATATTTACATAACAATCTGAAAGTATTACAATGTAACAACACTATACACATTTACTCTAATATTCCACTTTTGATTTGTTTACCTACACATTTTGGTATTTTAGACAGATATTTGGAAAATATCAATCCGTCTTAGTTTTTAAATCTAGAAACAATTCAGATGTGATTCATGAAACAGTTGAACAGCAATTACAACTCATGTACACCTATATATATTATTTTTTCCTTGAATGTTTAGAGATGATTTACTTCCAGCTTTTGAAAGAATAAAGTGTTTATAAAAAATTTTAATTTAGGAGATGTTGACTAAAGAGGAATATTATTTATTAATGATATGAAGCATCTACAATTTAAGAAAGATTCTGTTATGGCCCCCTGGCGCACCATTTAAAATGTGTATCAAGCCGGAAGATTACAAAAACAATCAGAGTTTTATGGAGCCATAGTCTTCATTAGACTGGAAAGTATTATCAGTTACATGCTACTTAATTTGCTCTTTCAATTGATCTTTTAATCTTCACGCAATGCTGAAAAGGTCGGCTTTAACACAAAGCTTCCTTGAAAGATTTAGGGTATATGTGTTGATGGGTGAAGATGCTGATGTAAGTAGCCATAAATGTTAGAAGGGGAAAATTATTATACAGAACAAAATGCTGGTTCAAAAAATATGAGCAGAGACATTGACTCTCTGCTGGTGGATTGTGAGCCTAGGAGGTAGGTCTGGGAACCAGAAAAGTGCAGCTGGCATCTTTGAAGTGCAGCTATGTATCTTTGAAGTGAAATTAGGTACCAAGAAACAGGACACATCCTGAGATAATATTGGTAAGCGTAAAAAATACACAAAAGTCTAATAAGAGTTTATCATCTGAAAAAAACGGAAACAGTTTGGGAAAACAAAATTGCTCAAGAACAGAAAATATAGCCATATCTTGGCTGTTACAGATGAAAACTTGAAGTTAGCAGCATTTATTGGCTGTTCAAAGTGGTGATGTCCTAAACCCTATTACGTCTCTGTAATATGAAAAGAACTTAATTTTTATTAAAAATGAAACTTCCTTCTATGAGAATTTTCTGTGTTACATATATTTTTTATTTCCTGAAAAGCTGAATTCCACATTAAATTTTACCAAGATCTTTACATGGTCTGGATTCTCACAACGGATGCCAGGCTGACTCCAGGTTCTGTTATGCGAATCATATTTGAAGTGAGACTGAAGTGTGTTATTTCCCTCGTCCCACTCTGGGCCCACGTTTGAGGTCATTTAGATTGGCCTCCGCCCTCTGGAATGGCTGAGTTCCCCTCTGGAATAACTTTGTTCTTGTCTCTGAGATGATTTGGCCCCTTCTGAAATCTAATTCCTTTGATAGTGATATTATATATCTATAGATATATAATATACCAGCAGCAGATCTGCTGCTATATTATTGTGAGTTTCTTCACTAATGATAAGTTTATAGTGGCCTGTAATATTCTATACCTACTTAGTTGTTGCTGTTATTGGTGCTAGTAGTAATTGCTGCCTTACTATTAGTTGATACTGATCACTGATGGCTAATAGAAGTTGACAACAGCCTGAGATATATTATCTTTATTAATCATAGATATACTTGCTAGCAATTATTTTTGTGATAGTTTACATGTTAGCAGTGATTTTTGTGGTATTTGTGATAATCTGTTGTATGGAAATTTAGAGGACAGATGCTTCTGTGTTCTTGTGTATTATAGAATCCTACAAATCCATAGCTGTGATCTATCATAGAATCATAGAATCATTAATGTTGAAGAAACCCTCTAAGATCATTGTGTCCAACCATTAACCTAACACAACCAGGTCCACCACTAAACCATGTCCTTAAGTACCACATCTACATGTTTTTTGAACACTTCTATGGAAAGTGATTCTACCACTTCCCTGGGAAGCTTGTTTCAATACTTGGCCACCCTTTCTGTGAAAAAAATTTCCCTATCATCCAATCTAAACCTCCCCAGCATAATTTGAAGCCATTTCCTCTTGTCCTATCACTTGTTATTTGGGAGTAAAGAACAATCCCAAATTTGCTACTCCTTTCAGGTAGTTGTACAGAGCAACAAGTCCCCCCAGGACTCCTTTTCTCCAGGCTAAACAACAGCAGCACCCTCGTCTGCTCCTCATACTCCTCATAAGACTCGTGTTCCAGTCCCTTCACCAGCTTTGGACAGGTTCCAGTAGCTCAATGTCTTTCTTGTCATGAGGGCTCCAAAACTGAATACAGTGTTGGTGAGGTTGCAGCCTCACCAGGGGCTACTTTGAGGTGACAATCCCTTCCCAGGTACTACTGACCATCTATACCTGTGCACACCTGCAGGCTGGATAATCCTCCAGGTCATGAGAGATACAAAGGGAAATGGACAGATTTCTGCTTTTGTTCTGAACTTCAGATTAGAATTATCTCCCCAAAGAAATCAGGAATGATGAAAATTTTAACAACAGATTGTTAAATACTTCTGATTGCTCAAAATTGCCACTTATTTAACAAACATGGCTTATTAAGCTGTGAAGTACTAAAAGGGTTAAAAGATTTGATATTAGCATTTTAAAACCTTTAATATTGCTCTAAAAAGAGTGGCAAAAGAGAGGATTCTTGTGGGCATAAAGTGGAATTTAATAGTTGATGTCTGTTTCCTGTAGTATTTTCAGTGGAATGGAATTCAGACTGTTACTGAGCAGTGGGATGCAACCTGTCTAGGCAATAGGGCTGCAGGAGTGTGTCAGCCTGTAAGCACCAGAGAGATAGAATTTGGTTATGAAACACAAAGTAAGCAGAAACAGTAGATGCCATTTTATGCTCGGACTGCATCTGTTACCTCTAAAAAATTATGGAAGCTGTTCTCATTTCAGCATTATGGTATTTAAATTACATCCAGAGCTGAAATAACAGGTATAAACAGTAATGAGAAAGAGAAGAGGTATGCCCTGAAAGCAAGCAAAAATCTGGAACTCTAGAGTATTTTTACTGAGTGTATCCAACATCCATGTAAGAAATACAAAAATTAGAATTGAAAATAACGCATGATGTGGACAGTTTCAGTGCATAGAATAATAAAAAATGGGAATTCATATTTGGCTATAGAAGTCATAAATTAATAAGGTTTTTTTACAAGGTTCTTCACTAGATACCTGTTATTTTGTCTTCCATTTTTTTTCCAGGAAGGACTTTGGTTTTGGTTTTTTTTTAATATTTCTTTTTTTATTTCAGATTAGATGTGACTTTATCTGAGAAGATAACTAACTATGGGTATGATTAAATATAAATAAGAATTTTTAAAAGTCTACATTCAGATGAATAACTTGAAAAGCATGTGAAATGTTCTGTTAATTTTTGATTACAGAGGAAAAGAACTGTATGTCCTATGCCCAAACTGAAAAGATGTTTTTGTTTCCTAGTCTTAATTAACTCTTAGAAAATGTATGCATATTGTACATTTTGTGGATTTTTTATGTTATATAGAATTCTGACCCTCATTTTTTAATAAACCACTAGAACTTGAGGGCCATTTTCCAACCTTCAAAGAATGTTCAATTCAAGACTGAAACCATTTGACAGACAAAATCACAGTGCGGAATGAACCATATGAAATTTTGCATTTAAGTGACTTTGGACAAAGATACATCACCGTCGTTCAGCTTTTAGTATGTAGAAAGGACTTGCTTTCCTACTGAGACAGAGGAGATAACATCTTCAGGACTGAGACAGTCTTTCATGTCCCTTGTGGAACTCTGAGAAAGTACCAAGGAAAACAATCCTTAAAGTATTTTCAAAACTACAAACACTGCATATGTGCCACTCTCTTTCTAGGCACATTCTCAAGAGAAACAAAAGTCTTGTTGCTGATGGCTATTGTGACTCTGTCTTGAAAAAGAAAGCAATTTTCAAACAGGTTATAGAATGTGTTACAGCTCATCAAAATTCAGATGTCATGTTTCATGAGGAAATAATGTTTCAGATGTATTTTTGATAATGATACTAGCAGAACTTAAAGTCTCCTTGTTGTGATAAATCCCTTGTATGACAATAGAAATTTGTTGGTTTCCGAAACTTGGCAACTTGACTATCTGCATATTTAACATTTATGTGTTCCTTTAGAGAGAAAGGAGTAATTTTCCACACACCAGTAGAAAATCTAAATGTCCTATCTGTACAGTATATGAACTTCTTCAGAGATTTGGCAAGATGGAGCTGGGTCAGAAATGACAGAAAAAATGATATTAATCCAAGTTAACAAAAGCAAGTGTTCAAAAATACAAAAAAAAAATAAAAAATGAAGGCCTTATCATTTTGGTGGCTTTTGTTTTGATTTTTTTCCCTGATATATATAGAAGCACCTGAAATAAAATTATGGGAAAAACTTTCATCACTAATATCTGGTCTTGGTGTGGCTGTAAAATATGTGCCTCTAATTTGAAAGCACCTGGTGGTACCTAACATACTTGTAAAACTGACATGTTTCTTCATAAGAATTCCTTGTGTTTATCATACTTATCATCAGACACCTGAGCAGATTTCTATATATCAATTATGCATTTCATTAGATCATTCATAGGGTAGTTTGGATTATTCATAGGATAATAAAGAGAAGACAGCATCATATAATCTAAAACAGATTTTCTAAAAGTCTGTTGTTTTAATCTGTGCTTTCTCTGGAAATTGTCTGTAGTCCTTTATACATGAATGAAGACAAACCAGCAGCTCTAGAGAAATGCTTTTTAATCTAATATTAAACACTTATACCAACATGAAGTGAATCGTTCCTAGAAGTATATATACTAACTGCAAACACAGTTTAGGGGGTCTAGATCAGGTTTCTTGGATTCAATATATGCAGAAGAATCCAAACTTTAGTGATTCTACAGAAAACAAGAAGTTCAAATTTTATTTTTTATTTCATAGAATCATAGAAATATCTTGAGTTGGAAGGGATCCAGGAGAATCATTATTTCTTGACTTCACACAGGGCAACCTAAAAGTTAAACCGTCTGTCTTAGAGCATTGTCCAAATCCTTCTTGAACACCTGCAGGCTTGGGGCCATGACCACTTCCCTGGCAAGCTTGTTCCAATGCCTGACCACCCTCTCAGTGGTAGTCCCTGACAGTATCAAGCCATTCCCTCACATCCTCTCACTGAACACCAGAGAGAACTCAGGAACCCCTCCCTCTTGGCTGTCCCTTGTGTGGAAGATGTAGGCAGCAACATGTCCCCTCAGTTTCCTCACATCTAAGCTGAACAAACCTTATATCCCCAGACACCCACATAAATCATCCTCTAGTTCTTTCATCACATTTGCTGCCCTATTTTTGGATACATTCTACTATTTCTATTTTAATCCATTATTCTTACGTAGTAGAACCACAAACTGCACACAGTGCTCAAGATGAGGCTGCAGCCATGCTGAGTATAGTGTGACAATCACTTCTCTTCATCAGTCAGCTACACTGGGCTTAATGCACCCCAGGAAATGGCTGCCTGCCAGACTAATGGCTGCCAGGGTGCTCTCTTGACTCACATGGAGCTTACCATCTATCAGAACTCCCAGCTTCCTTTCTGCAGGGCCGTATTCCAGTCTCTTGTCCTCCAGTCTAGAAATACATCCAGGATTACACTGACCCAAGGACAGAATCCATCATTTTTCCTCGATGAAATTCATATCGTTAATTATTGCCCAGAACTGTAATTTATCAAGACCCTCCCTTTGAGACCTCTCTACCCTCGAGGAAATCAATGGCTCCTTCCTAAATTACTACCATCATCAAACTTACTTCATGTGCATTCAACTCCTGTACCCAGGTAATTGATAAAAATATTGAAGAACTGGCCCTAAAACCACACCCTGGGGAACATCACTAGTGACTGATCACCAACCTGTTGTCACGTCATTTGCTACAACAATTTTAGACCAACCCCTCAGGTATGTTCACTCCTCACATTGTGTACATGGCTGGCTGTATGCTGAATAATTTGTCCAGGATAGTCTGAGAGACAGTATTAAAAACTTTACTAAAATCTGTCACACCCCTGCCCCATATCTGCTACCTTCTCTTCATCCACAAGATGGGCAACATTGTCAAAAAAGGTTATTAAATTATTAAGGCATAATTTTCCTTCATGAAACTGTGTTAGCTTTGACCAATGACTGCATTGTCTTTCAAGTGTTTTTCAATAAATCCCAGAATAATCTTCTCCATATTTTTTCCAGGCACTGAATTGTGATTATCAGGGTCTTCCTTCTTGTCCTTCTTAAAAAATGGGATAATATTTGGTAGCTTTCAGTCAGCTGGGACCTCTCTAGAGTCCCAAAACCACTGGTAAATAACTGAGACACCTCTCTAAATAACATTGGCCAATATTCTCCATTCCCCTGAATGAATCTCATCAGGCTCTGTGGATTTAAGGGAATTAAGTTGCTGAAAATCCCATACAAGTTCAAAGCCATGGAGAGTATATCACTCTCCCAGTCATCGTCCTCCAGTCCAGGGCTCTGTTTGGCCCTGAGCCCATCATTGGTTTTAAAGGCAAAGAAGGCATTAAATGTCTCTGCTCTATGTTCCTTCCTATTTGTGAGGCAATCAGTTTCATCAAATATTGGACCCATGCTTTCTTTAGTCCTCCTTTTGATACTTTTAGAAATTTTTTCTTTGTGGAGATTTTAATTATCTTTGAAAATTAATCTGCAGTTCTTCTGCAAGAAACTCTATGATGGATATATAAGTCCATATAAAAATTGTTATTCTGAGATTCTGGATAACACAATGTTTTGCACTTATGACCTAGATATCTGGAAATTACAGTCTTGCATAGATATATAGAATATACTGACACCAGACTTCTGCAGCTTTGTAACCAAGTTGCTGCACTGCCAAGCAGCTTTAGCAGCAGCTACCAAAGCCACAGTTAAAGCCATCTCTACCAGCTTCAGAATAGAATAAAGAACAAAGAGCAATATGGCTAGCTTGCACTGCTGCTTCAGGAAGGACATTACTTGGGAGAGTTTCATTTTGAGATCTCAGAACAAGGATGACTGGATGAAGAATGTCTGTGGATGAACTATGTGCATGTTAGAAGAATTTCTGTTTCCTGACATATTGCAAATCAGTTACCAGAAGAAAAGGGTAAAGCAAAAGAAGAACATCCATGTCTATTCTGATACAAATGTCCATTGTCATTTGGAAGCTCACTGCTCAGCAAATTAGTGTCAAATCAAACTGGTGTAAATAATAGCCCATCAGTCTGTTGTAGAAATCCGTACTATTTCTTGTACACAAGAAGATTTTTACCCTGTACTTTAGGAATTGCCTGTCTCCAGGAAATTATTAAGGGCTTTATTTGACTGCCATTACTGGAGTCAAATTCAGATGAGAAGATGTTGGCATTAATCAACTCTGTGAATAGAAACATTTCGATGGAAGAAACTCATCCATGACATTTTAATCTCAGAATGTATGTTTAAGACAAACTTAAAGATTGTGTAAGGTTCTCTACTGTAAAACAAATAGATCAAGGTTTTCCTTTTTCTGGGGATGGAAGACAAGCTGACTGTTCAGACTGATTTACATTTGTTCTGAATCAGAGTTCTGTGTACTGAAGGACTCTCACTTGTTAGTTCTGTCTTTTTGCAAGACATCATTTGTCCCACAGTCCACTATATCCTCTTGTACATGGTGACATTTCAGCTAAAGTCAGGGTCCTAGGACTCTGTCCCTCTGACTGCTGTCAGAGATCTCAGTTTTGCCTTTTGTCACTTGTAAAGGAATTCTATTTTGTTAAAAAGACTTTAGATTAAAATCTGCTGAGATATTGTATTTCAGAATTTCTCTTGAATTCTTTGTCCACCTTTAAACTAAACAAAAATAAAGCTATTAAGGAACAGTATGGGAGGTTCATTTTTGCATCATAATTCTTTCTTTCTGCAATACTGCTTGGAAATGTCTTTTCTGACTAGCAATGTAGCAGAGAATCCATTCTGCCTGAAGACTATGCCTGGCTTATAGAAGTTAGACCAGAATAAGACCTAAATCCAGTGCTTTTGCTGAAGTTTTTTCTTAAGAAAATCCCCTTTTTTTTTTCCACTTCTGAGACTGTAATGAGTAGATTTTTTTTTTTTCATAATCTTTCCAATATAACAGAAAGGTGTTATCTAAGAGTGTTGTATGGCTAGTTTATTATTACTATTATTTCCAAGAAAGAGAATGATTCTGCCATTAGTATATAATAATGGCCTGGGATCCAATTGTCTTAGCTTTTATTGAAATAATCAGATAATATATTAGAAGTGATACTACTGTTCCCAAGTGAAATTCTGGGAAAATTGCCTGTTTTCATTACTTCTTTTAGTAAGAACTCTTTTGAAAGATCTATACTTCAGTTCTGTGCTCATGCAGCACCTAGCATAACAGCTTCTGGCAGATTTTTGACTAGATAATATAACTAGCAGTAATAATTATAATATTTGCTACAGTCCTATTCTTATATTCTGACCTAAGGCTGACTACATAAGAATAAAGCTATTAAACAAAACAGCTTCCTGCTTAGAGATAGTAACCTTATCAAAAATAACTATGTTTCCATATACAATTTTGGACAAAATTGAAATACATTATTCACCAATGTTAAATTAGTCATTCTGTGCTAATAATTTCTGCTATATGCTGAAAATGCAGCAAGTAGAAACATTTCTTCTCCAGAGGAAGTTAAGGGGGTTTTTTTTCTAGTCAATATTCAGGAGAAACTGCCAAAAATGTTAAGCATAAACAATTTCGTTTTTATTTTGAAAATATTTGTTTTTCTACTCTTATGCAATTTTTGATTGTGTTTAATTAATTATTAAAATTATAGTTTTAATGTTGGCATTAAAGAATAAAATACATTTCTAAAGTATGAAAAGTAAGATAACAAAAAATATCAACACCTTCCCTAAGAAGTTCAGCTATAGAGTATTGATGTACACGTTTTGTTTTGGTTGTAGTTCTGTTGCACAACTCTGAGAAATAATAGAGGACCAAATCTTCTTTTATGTCTTTGTGCTGCAAATAAAGCTAACAAGCTGAATGGTTCTTCCTTATGTATCCCATTTAAGGAACTGGTATCATTAGGTAAATTAAATTACTGCTGTAAAATCCATACTTTTATGATGTCCTTTAAAAGTGAGTAATACACTCTGTAATTGAATTCAGAGCAATGGAACTATCACTAAGTAAGCACTGTTGCTCTTTTGAGAATAATCTGTTATGTTCCTTTTATGCATAATATGATACCTGTGGTTTGGTTTTTTTCTTTCTATCCCATTAAATTACTGTGACTTCAAATACTTCCAAGCAGACCCAAATTTCTTCCAATTTTATGTTTGTACAGGTAATATAGTAGGGCTGCATCTGTTGTCTTTATACACCTTTTTTGTACCTCAGCATCTACAGTCTCCTACTGTACGTTTAACCTTAAATTGTACTGTCAGGGAATTAAGAACAATGACAAAATGAAATTGGTTTAAGTATGTAAAAATCGAGGCAAATTGCTTATTTCTTTGAGTCTTTTTTTTTCCTTACTAATTTTCTTATTTCACTGTGTACTTCACTTATTTCAAGTTTGAGCATAATGCACAGCTCATTTTGTTCCAACTTCCATGGTTTCCAATTACTTGTCCTGCACATATTTTCAGTACTCCTTTATTCTCTCTCTGTTACTTGCAAAGTCTAATTAATATCCTTTTATTGAAAAAGATTTACATTTCGGATACAAAACTCTGCAAGTGATTTTCTTCTGTAGACTGTAAGTTACAAAATCTGAATACTTAAATTTCTCTAGTGGCCTCTGAAGATTCATGTGCTGGAACCTAATATTAGGAACTTCAAAGACCTTAAAGAGCCTGAACTTTCCAAAACAAAGTTTATTTCAATTTTCAAAATGCAAATCTTAAGGATTTTTTATAACATAGAGACATACTTTTTTCTCATTATTTTTCATTATAAAGATATGTCATATAGATCCTAACTGAAATCTCTTCAGTGAGCTTAAAATCTGGTCAGTAGCTGATTATGTTTGTCCATAGCACTTCATGAAGACTTTCACCGTCACTGTTGTTTGGTCACAAAGTGAAAAAGCTTTTGACTAAGCTTGTTTGTCTCACACTGTTTCTCCTGCATTGAATCATAAGAAGATTTTTTATTTCATGTCCTTTTCCCCATCGTATGTAAAATTAAACATACCTCTGCAAGAAATTTAAACTTTTCCCTTAAAATTGTTTTAATTATATTATTCTACTTGAGACAATGCATCTGCATTTTAATCTTTTTGAATGAATAAATCTTCACTTTTATTGCTAAATTCTTTATAGCATGATAAAAGAAAGAAAGAAATTGGTCCAGGAGATTATGGACTAATTCTTCAAATTTTGGTAGAATATTAGTAGAACAAGGTATTGAACAATCTATCAATAATCAATTATATTTAAATAAATCCCAGAAGTAAACATCTAAAATAAAGTCTGCAATGTTTTCCTCTTTTAAGGAGAAATTAAGAAACTAATATCAGCAATAAAATTTATACAATATGAGTTTGTTGGTTTTCAACATGCTCTACAGGGGAACACCATGAATAATGTAGGGGAGCAGGGGCTTTAAGAAATCCAGAAATAGGAATGAACAAAAAACCAGAAAAAAAATATCATGTAAAACCCCCAGTACTGCAAGTCTAATTAGAATTCTTTGAAAGTTTTTCAAGCTGAATATGAAGCAAGTTTGTTTTGGACTTCATTGTGGTCAGTAATTTTTCTGCAAACAGCTTTCCTGTTAGAGAGAAAACATTTTTAGATAATGTCAATATATGCGGAGTTACAACTGTAGTAAAAATGGCAAAAAGTCAAGAAACACAATTCACTCCATTAAAACTATATGTGAATTCCTGTACTAAGAAAAAGAATATAAAAGTAAAATTGATATGACTAAGCAGTTTTAGATAAATTGTATATGATGTATTTAAAAATCGAGGATCTGGGTTTTCAATAGATTAAAAATAGAATATGGCTATACCACATAATAGTTTTGTAAGAAATTATTAAGAGATAAAGTATTTTGGGGGGTATATACACAATTGCTTTGTATAAAAGTCAGAGAAGGAAGTAAAGAAGTAATCTTTTATTTATATACCCTATTTTGGGGTTTTATTTTCTTTTTTTTTCTTTTATTTTCCTTTTTTAATTTTTAAACCTCAGGGTCTGTTGTTGCCTGTGCCTATAAGAGATCAGAAAAGTAGTTCTTAAATAGTTCAAGAGGGACACTGAAATTTATCCTTCAATACACGTTTTCAAGATCTGGTTAGACACAACAATCAGGAACTGTTTAGGAATCTTTAAAGAAAAGGTATATTTCTCTGATTCTCCTTGACCTTATGACTAGACTATTAAGCTTTTTATTGTAAGGCTTTATATAGTGTCCAGTAAAGGACATTTCTAAAGTCTCTAAACATAGTGATAGCCTTAGAGTCTTACAGCCTTTGAATATTTGATCAATGGGATATATATACTAAAAATTATTTGGAATGACAGATCCCATATGGGTGAACAAAGAAGTAACTTTTTGTATTTATGCTGGAGTGACTCATATAAACTGAAAAATCAAGAAAAGACTGGCACAGACTTTGTGTTTAGTTTTATTTTATAAGAGAAATAAAATCAGATAAATGATAATATGAGAATGGATAAAGTAATACTAATAATAGAATTAATTAGAAATAGATTTACATTTTTTTCATTATTTATCACAGGAAGTGAAATTTTAATTATTGGCTGGATTTCATTCAGTCTTGGTTAGATATATATTAAATAAAAAGTGCATTACTGATGTAAGAGACTGTGAAGAAAAACATCTAGCTTACATAGAGTAGAACATATTTTCATCAAATAACTTTGGAAAAAAATGTTAAAACAAAGTATACTGAAGTTTTTAGTGACTTTGTGTGATGGGAATAAATAACATAATTGACATGAATTATTCTATGAAAAATTTTAATTTTAAGAATATTAATTGGAAAATGCAAATAATAAAAATGTAATGTTATGGATGCCACAGTTAAGAAGGCCTTCATCAAATAGTTATTGAAACATTAAGAAGTGATGTTATTTTTTACAAGCTTTNNNNATTAGAGAACGGCCATAACAATCCAATCTTGGACTGTGTGTTGAAATTTAATTCAATTTAAATTAAATAGGAAAAAACCCCAAACAAATCAGGTCTTGAATTAATACTTTGGATTCAAGTAAATTTTGATACACAAAGAAAAAAGGAAATCTAAACTCAAAGACTTGAATGTGACATATTAATGAAGAAAACTTCAAATTGTGGGTCATTTGTACCCATAAGATGTCTTTAATTTTTATAATGTTCTGGTATGTAGATTGATGATACAAGGTCAAGAATCACCATTAGTATATGCTATTACATGATCTTGAAGAATGTGATAGGAGAATGAAATAGGACAGATACAGGATTATGCATTTGGGACAGTATTTGAAATACTATTTTCTTAGCCTTCCAAAATTGGGACAGAGATAGGAATGTAACTTTCTTTCAAAATGAAAGGAAACTTTTATTTTTAGCTGAAGAATGGTGCAATCAAATATAAGCTGCATATAAAGAAATACGGATTTGAAATTAGAAAAATGTTTGTGAACATCAAATTCCAGAATGCTGATGCCAATCTAAGAGAAATGAAGAAAGTCCTTAACTGTGTTTTAAGTGGATTTCCACAAAATTATATAAAGGTTTATATGGGTTGCTGAAGTTTGAGAATTTTATTGAATATCAGTGCAAATATCTATTCATGGAGAAAGTGGAGAAACCTAAGACAGATTATAAATATGCAGTTCTTTGCACAGATTAGTTTAAATATTTAAATTATCGACTTCCATTAAAAATCAAGTTAGTATAAACTTGTGTATGAAGACAGGAAAAAAAAAATTAGTTGACTGCACAAAGACTTACAGGACACATATTTTTGTTTCCCCCCAAACTATCAGAAATCTCAAGAGCATTGCAGGCCAAAAACCTCAGAACATAAACTTTGTAAATTGACAGTATTATCAACACAGAGAGAACTGCTATTTTCTCACAGAGGAAAAGTTTTACAGTGATTTACATTTTTATATAGAGAAGATTAGCTAATAGAAAGTTTTAAAACTCATAGCATAGTTTTACCATCTAAGTTAAAGTAACACCTCTATGATTTATCTGACACCTGCACTACATTTATTACATCCCAGGAAGCAAAGAAAGGAAAGAAAATAGTGAATAATGCAGTTTATTAGGAAAAAACTGAAAGTGTTTCATTGTTTTCACATCTGCTAAAAAAATCAGAAAGCCACTGAAAGCATTCCAGTTAAATGTTCTCGCCCTTAAAACATTGATTTGTTTTTTTGCAATTGTGCTTTACACACTGTGTTTCAATAAATGTTTAGAAGAAAACCCTAGTAACCTTGACAATGGTTTTCTACTAAATGTATTAGAAGCAATGATTTATGTTCCAGGAAGAAAAACCAACCACACACATTATGGTACAATAATTTTAAGGTGCAGTGAGGGTGTTTACGTTTTAGTAAACACCAGATTCACACAACTTAAAAATACCCAATAATAAATCATGTTGTCACGGCGTTTGTGCTTATGGAACAATATATATGTAAGGTGTGCATTCACTTTAACTCTTGCAAAACATTTTTATTCTTTATAAATCGTATTTGAAGAGTACTAGCAGAGTTTGTTTTCTGTTTCCTAAGGTAGGGTTTTTTGGTTTGTCCCATGGATTTATGAGTAATCGAATTTCATTAATCTCCAGCATTAAAAACCTTGAATGGTGGATTACAATATTGAAGCCTCATATTCCAGTATATATTTGTGGCAGTGACCGAGGAGAAATCCCCTAACTGCCACGTTTTAACCCTGTCAATCATAGATTCTGTTCCACCTCTGTTATTTTAATATTCATCACACTGTATTACTATTTCAGAGTTACTAGAAACTTCTGCTGTTCTGTAAGGTTCATAGGTTAATGCAAATACGTTCCACCTTTGCCCAGAACTCTTTGGAAAACTGTCATCCCATGTCAATCTGTGATTTGATAAGAATCCTGGACCCACCTTATGACCACCCCTTTTCCTTCCCCATAAAACTCTGTGTAACCACTCCCTTGGGGTCTCTCTGATAGCCCGTATCCTGAAGAAACAGTATGACGCTTTTGGGTTCTGGCTGGGCTGCTTAGATGCTGCAATGC
>VYZT01020737.1:0-17862 GCA_013400735.1 Pomatostomus ruficeps
GGTCAGTTTGAGTCTCCTGTCCTGGTTGTGTCTCCCTCCAACCTCCCATGCACCCCCCCATTCCTCACCAGTGTGGCAGTACAAAAAACTGAAAAGGCCTTGGCTCTGTGTAAGCCCTGCTCAGCAATAACAAAAGCATTTCTATGTTATCAACCCTGTGTTCAGCACAAATCCAAAACACAGCCCTGCAGTAGCCACTGTGAAGAAAGTTAACTTTACCCCAGATGAAAGCAGCCCACCATTTTATTCAATAATTGAGAGATGTTCTATAACTGCTTCAGAAGAGCACATGTCAAAGTATCAGAGGGAGTAGTGTTTTAAGAGTGGCCTTTATTTTTTTTCCTTAGGAAATTTTATATAGGTTTAAAATACATTCCTGGTAATGCAACATGTAACACTGCAGTATATTCAGGATCTAGAAGAGCTGAGTTTAGCCTTTCCTTCACTGAATGTCTATTCAAGCAGCGTGGTACTTTATCAAAAACAAAGAGCTAGGAAATACCTGCTGCTAGCAAATGCCCATGGACCGAAATATATGGTTACAAATATTGTCAATTAATGTAAACAGCTGACTACAAGAGTTTAATCTCCTGTTGAGTGTGAGTTTCTTTTCAAGAGGTAATTAAAAAAATTCTAATAATGTTGCCTCAGCCTACACGTTTTTCTCTCCTTTGCTTTGCATTTTTGACATTTCCCTTTCTTCTCTTCTTGCCCTAATAAACCCCACCCAGAAACAAAATGTAAGTAAAATTAACTTCAAATATTTATCAGAATCGGATATTTAATTTCACTAAAATTATTGCCCCACATTTCTTCTTCTTCAATTTGGATATTTATTATATAAATTTCTTCCAGACCTAATATCTTGCATGTCTATGTCATATAATATTTCAGTTGACTCTGCATTACCTCTTACATATTGACAAATATTTTCCTACAGAGAAATAAAAATGTTCTTTGAAGATCCAGAGAGAAATTATGCACTCGGCTCATAGCTAAAAATACTCTTTTGAAAACAGCAACTCAGGAAACAAATCACTACTGAACTTCTCTATCACTGAATGGTATTGCAGTGCTTCCTTCAATTTTATCTGTTTGCATCACTGAATCTATTCTGTGGGGTTTTTTTACTTGTTTTAACTTTACACTATATAGTTTATAGGCACAATGCTTTTATTGTTTTCCTATGGTATATTACAAAAGGCAGACTTAGAATATCTCATTTTTCAGTGACAAAAAGAGCATCTGTAAAAATAATACACTCAAATAAAAAGTTATAGCAAGTAGGGGCAGGAAAATGGTGTCATCCTTCTCCTTTTAAATTTCTTTTTTATTTAATTTATAATATTAGCAAGACATTAATAAAATACTGTATCCAAACATGATGGTTTCACCAAAAAGAGTGATTAAGAACTAGAAATTATTCACAAAAGGGTTGAGTTGTATGAACTCTGAAAATGTAAATCAATTATCACAACTTAGAAATGTGGTAGCTATTAATTTAGAGTCAAGATAACATATTTATAAAAGTGTTTCAGATGAAGTAGATATTATGACTCATTTCAGAGACTATATTTACGGTTTCACCTGTGTTATAAAAAGAATGGGAATAGCAGATTCTAACAGTACCATCTGGCTGTAAACCAATGAATTAAGTAGCAGATATCTTTTGAATTTCCTTCAAATATTATAAGTATTAATCCCCTAGCAGTTACCTGCTACATGAATACAATATGTATGCATACAATATCCTACATTAAACCAGGATCCTCCACTTGTTAATGCAATATGGATCATTCATCTAGCACTGAATTCTAGAGTGCTTTCTGACTCAGTGCTCAGATTCATTCTGGACCTGGACACCCAGCTCTGACTGCAGGTTTAATAAATATTTTAGTCTGTTTCACCTTCAATCTGATGTCACAAGGATCCTGTTCCAATCTTGTGAACTCAATCAACTGAGTAACCATCTAGAGATGCCTCACTCTGTAGTGATGACAGAGAAAAGATATAGTAATTACAATTCTACTCAACACACAAGAAATACATCAGGAGACCATAGTTAAGAAATACTGTTGCAAAATATTTCTTACAATAGTGTGATTTAACAACTAGAAACAATAAAAAAATGTGTATTTCATCATATCTTGTCATAAAATAATGTCTCATTTTGGTTACACTGTATAAATTATTTTTTTACATAAATATCTAGTCAAGTAGAGACTACTAGCAAAAATCTGAGAGTTATCACATTTTTATTTCACACTTCTCACTGAGTTACTCAGGGAAGGTTAAAAAATTTTGCTCTATTTAAGAGTCAAACTTTCTCACTTATTTGTGTAAGTAATAAAATTAAGATGATTGAGTAGACCTGTGGATTTAATTAAACGATAATGATCATTCCTAAGAATTCTAATACTCATGAAGTGATACTGGATATATAAGAATTGTTTTTAGATTCCTATCTTATTGAACTTTAAGCAATATTATAAGCTTTCACTTTTAAAATTAAGACTTTTTTTATTATTTTCATGAGTTACTGATTAAAGCTGTTTTTATAAAAGCTTTCAAAATTCAAAGGTATTTAATTTCACGGTCTGGAAACATTAGGAATTGGACTTTATGGAAGAGACAAGGTGGTGTATAGATTTAATAGACAATTCATAAATGTCCCAATACAACCCTCTTTGATGGACTGACTTCTTGTATGAACAGAAAAGAGTTCTGAATACACCTGATCTTTAGAACTGAATTTTCATTGACAATGTAAGCTACAATTTCAACCAAGAAAACATAGATCTTCTGGGAAAGAGAGATTAAATAAAAATGAATGTGTTTGAATATACACCTGCTACTGCTACTTCATGCTTTCTGCAGTAAAATAAGCATTTTAACACTGGCTATCAATCCAGAACCATGTTTCGTTAAAATCTGGTGTTACTAATATTTTAATCACTGTTCTTGGCACCCTTTGTTCTCATGTTGTTACATTATTAAATAAATTAAATCATTCACTACACAGTAAGGCAAAATTCAGAGAGAAAAGTGTTCTCCAACCTACAAGTTCTAACTTCTTATACCACTCAACTTTGAAAGAAATCAACACACGTTTAGGACTTTAGAAGTCCTAATACTGTGATGTTGATACTTCTGTTGGTACTTTCCCCCCTCTTCCTTTACATTTCTCAAAGATAATTTCAAAAAGATTTGTTAAGATCTCTGAACTGTTTTGAATACAGTCCATAGGAATCTATTCTGTTTTTTGAGCTGAATACACCTGCCAACACAGCTGTACTTAGCAGATTCCAGGATGAAAATATATCTTTCTCTTTCCATCTATTTTCCTCATTCAAAAGTCTTCTCATTTTGGAGATTAAATGATAGTGATTTATCAAAAATTACAACCTTTTAATAAGCAAAAATTACACTTCTGAACTAACTTGACAACATATTTCATTATATTTACCTACATACCTAGGGATAATATTTAAGGAGTGAAATTTCTGGCATTGACAAATGGAAAACTTTTGGGAATAAAATTTTAAACCTAATTAAGTCTGAAAATAGGACATTTTGAACTTCTATTACTGAATCTAGTTAATTAAAATACAAGAGCACATAAAATCACAGCCATTTTAGAACACTGAAGTGCATGATTAAAACTTAGTAAGCTGCTTGGGTTTTATAGATGATGTAATATAAATGACAAATCTAATGTATTATGTTGTGCGTAGAAAATAGATCCACACTCAAAGTACTAGCACAAAATAATGCCCACTAGACAAAATAATAATGAACTCTCTAAAACAATTTAGAACAGTCAATTACATATTCATGGGTATACTATCAAAATGAAGTTGATAATAATGAAGGTATTTTATCAGTCATCACTCTAATTTGTTTTCCCATCATTTGTTCAGTTTATCATGCAAAATTACTTGTTTTGATTAGGTCTAATTAAAATTGCAAGAGAGGAAGCAGATTGCTTAACTTTTGTTATTTATATAGTACAGTCTGCTATGCAGTTTCATCTAATGAAACGGTACAAAAGCTGTTGGATAATGAAATAAAGATTTTATACTACTCTGATAAATGTAATAGAGATCTGATACTGTAGACAACAGTGAGCAACAGTAAGTTTAAATAGTCTTTCCATAATCCACTGAACTGACAGCCCCACAAAAAGCACATTGAGGTTTTATTGAAATTATATTTAACTTGCTGCAAAGAGAGGATGATAGAGTGAATAAAAACGAAGAATCATACTTAAGTACTTCATGATTTGATATGATCTTTGTTTGCTTGGCAGTCTTTGTCAGTCATTTTATCACCCGTATATCCAGTCCATATCTTATCAATTTGATGAAAAGACTATGGGAGAGTGTTTCAAAGATCATGCTAAGACCTAGGCACACAACAAACAGTGTTCCTCTTACCCACCCTGGTTTATAGATGGATGAATGGAATAGATGAGTTGAAAATAGGAAATGGCTATAGGTGAATGGTAAAATTTCAGATATAATTTTGGTATGTACTATTCACGAGGAGTGGTGGCATGGGGAAATAAAAGGTCATTTGTTCCTCAGGGACTGATTATTTTTTTCTTTCAGAATTGTAGAAGATAAGTGAAGAGCTAAAGAGAAAAATTAAATAAAAAACAATATCAGTAATGGTTGTCTTTTGACCAGGAAGCAACCCTAATGTTTTTACAAAGAAAGCAAAATAAGATCTAGTTTTTCCACTGTTTTCTCTACAGTACAAAAAATTCCCTACATTCTCTTCGATGGCTATTACAGAAAACATTTATAAGCAAGGCTTAAGCATTTGCAAGGAGAAATTAGTAAGAAATTAATTAAGTTTGAACTTTGTGTTAGGTCAAAACTGTCAGTGTATGTTATAGTGTAGATGATGCATCAGAAAGTTATCAGATCTTAAAAAGTAACATAAAACCAGGATATGTGAGCAGAAAATAAAGAAGTCATATTTTTCATAGCTCAAACCTCTTTACAGTTTGTCTATAGTTTGTTCATAGTTTGTCTACATTTTCAAAATTAAAAAGGATGTTTTTACAAAAAAATTAAGAATTTAGAGAGTCTTACATAATTGAATATTCTTTTAAAAAAAACTACAATTAAACAAAAAAAAAATCCACCTTAGTTCTGGAAAACAAAAATGAGTACAACCCTCCTAGACTGACAGCATAAATACTTTATAGAGCATTATGGCACCACAAATTCAGTGACTGGACACAATGAAAGTGGTTGAGATTAATATATTTATCAGCAAAACTTTTAAAAGAGCATAGCTGCAGCATATACAGGTTTAAGAACTTAGATAAACATGGATTCTAATGGGGAAACGGAAAGATCTTTATTATAAATGCTAGAAAAAGACTTTGAAATCTCATCAGAAAACACTTAGCAATAGCTTCCATCATATCTGTGGTAGAAGCATTAAGCAGCCATAAACACTTTGTCTCAATCTTACTTTACAGAAGGAGATTTAAACATCTTCCTTGGCCAACCCACAATCTCTGTTGATCCCTTTGCTGGCGCTTCAGCAGCTCAGCCTTGAGTCAGTTCTCTGTTTCAGGGGAATTCTCCTTACCTCTCAGGAGTCTTCCATTGTTTATTTCTACTGCTAGCTCTATACTTGGTGTTTTTCTCATGCCCTTTTGTTCCTGGTTGTTACTCCACTCTTTTTTTTCCCCAGATGGCCATTTTCAGCTGTGCTTGCAAAAGGAACCTGTTCTCCCTTCTCCAGAAAGTCCCAACAGACTGCAGCAGCTGGGGCAAGGCAGGCATTTGCTGCTCTACTCTGATGCCTCATCACAGTTCTTTTCAAGAAAACTGGTAGTGAACAAATCAAGTCCTTGTACAATACACTGAAATTAGTCTGTCTCATATCTGCAGTTTAATACCCTTTAGGGAGTGAATAAAAGTAGCAGAAGGTCTCTTGTATTCTAGCTGAGTGCTCTGATCACTGAGTCTAAATGCTGAAGGGAGGAGACTATGGTTTCATTAAAAATGACTGCTTTCAGTCCTTCCTGTTGTAAAGTTCAGAACTTCAATGGGAGGAATTCCCTGCAACTAAAATGCCTCATTTTCGTAGTGAATATGGTTTCAAACTTCTGCCGTCTCCCTTTTGACTACCTGATGCAGTAAGTTTAAGAAAAAAAGAAAATGTTGGAAACTGGGAATTTGTCACACCCAACTAATTTTAACATTATAGTATCTACTAAGTCATTTAGTCTCAATCAGTAGATTACAATAAGCCACATAGACTTGATTGAAATAAATGCCATATATATATTACTGTACAGATGTAGAAGAATTCAGAAGATGAATCATACAGTGGAAAATCAGGCATACTAAGGATTTTCATAGACAAGATGGGCTAAGCTTATATAAAAAATATGATGTCTAGGATTTTTAGCTTTTAGGATGCCATACTGCAAATAAGAGCTCCCATCTTTAGTAGTCTATTCGCCTTCACAGGCCTAGTGTGATGTGCTATGAACAATGGCATGTACTGCATTAGCTTAGTCATCAGTCACAGCCAGCATGAGAAGAAAGTCCTGCTTGTCAAACCTGATTTACTTTTATGAGAAGATAACCCACCCACTTGATTCAATCTTCTTGGATTCCAATGAACCTTTCAGTACTGTCTCTCACAGTATCCTTCAGGACAAACTGTCCAGCATAAGCTGGATAAACACATAATGAGATGGGTGAGCAACTGGCTCATGGGTTGGGCACAAAGGATTGTATTGAGTGGGGTGACATCAGACTGGTGACCTGTCACTTGGGGATTCTTCAGGGCTCCAGCTTAAGGACACTAAGCAAGTTCATAGACAATAGAAAACTGGGAGGAGCTCTTTGCTCCTCCTATTCTTGAGAATAGAGAGGCCCCTGGGAAAGGCCTCAACAAATTACAAAGCTGGACAATCCTGAAGCATACAAAATTCAACAAGGGAAAGTGCCGGGTTCTGCACCTGGGATAGTGCAACCCTGGTTGTATGGACAGACTGGGGAATGAAATGCTGGAAAGAAACGCTGTGGAAAGGGACCTGGGGTCAGAATTCTGATGCCTAAAATAATATTTTCTAAACTAAATGCTCTATTAGCTCTCATCTAGAAACAAATCAGTGTTCATTCCAAACATCACCTTCAAGAAAAAGATTTAATATCCATTTTAATAACTTAATACAAGAACAGCTGTATCTATTCCCACTGAGTTTCTGGTATTGATAGATTAATAAACACAGAGGGCACACACATGTGGATGTACTCTATTACTGTAACCTTAATTTATTGGTGATGGACATTCAGGGATGAGCAACTGGCTTCTCCCCATCTCTTGAGAGTAGAATATCCGAACTCTCCAGATGTAAAAATACCTCTCCACTTGTACAGGAAGTGAAAAATCTACTGTTTCCATTCCTTTAGCATTAGTTGTTGAGTTTTTTTTTCATCAGTTATACAAAGAGGTAGCATACTTGCCAGTTCCTGGAACACCTACATTTTGTCATTTTCCAGGTAGACCCTAAAGCAATGGAAGCTTAGTTTAGTGTTGATAAGCCTTCTTTCATGTTAGTTAGCAGACTTTTAATATCACTTGGAGGACACAACAAGGTCTATCACCACTCTAGACACATTCTAAATGCATAATAAGAGAAAGAATATATAGAGAAAGGAAAAATATCCTAAATCAACAAAGGCCAAGGCAGTAATAAAGTGTGGAAGTTAATATTTTCTTTAGAATTTTGTGCAGACTGATTCAGATACGACTTTCATAGAGCTTTGCTTGGAAATACTATTAAAAAAAAGGGGGGGGCAGAGAATAATATAATGGAGTTTTAAATTATTCCTACAAACCTACAAACTATTTTATTTACCAAAGTTCTGAAAAATATTCCATATAGCTTAGAATCTAGAGGGCCCTTGTTCATTTTATAGCTTCTTTTTTTTTCTCCTCTTTTTTTCTCTTCTGGTTTTTTTGGTTTTGTTTGTTTGGTTGGTTTTTTGTTTGTTTGCTTGCTTTTTTGGGTTTTTTGTTTGTTTTTGTTTTTGTTTTTCTAACATTTCTTTTGAAATAATTATAAATCATAATGATAATCTGTTCTTCAGGAAGAGACCAGCAAGAAAGGGACAACCCTGCTTCTTAAAAAATTGACATTGACAAACTATTTTCAGCACTTATTCTCTTGGATATGTCTTTGCCTCTTGGCTGTTTTCCCAAAGTGCTTGGAACAGATTTTTCCTATTTGAAGACCTTGCTGTAGGTATTTATTTGGGGGAGTTTGCTACTTCAGTTGATTTGTGTCTGTGCTGCAAGAGTGAAGACCATTTACTGCTCCTAAGAGCAAGGTTCAGAAGGGCTTCCAATGGGGAACACATAGTATTCCCTGGGCTCAGGACAAGGCATCTTCATTTGGTCCTTGAATTTCTTTGCGAAAGATGTTTGGAGCTTGAGTTTCATAACTTGATCTGAAGAGGGAGGACAAAAAAGAGTTGTGATAGCCTGTTATTAAATATTTTAAAAGGATGTTTCATCTATAATGAATTGGGTAACATTCTAGCTGCCTTGGTTACTCATTAGGTGATCTGCCATGCTCTGTTCTGTGATATCCTTCTGAGTAATCTTATTAAGACATTTATGCTGTACTGCTTTTAATCTTAGCAATCTGCTAGAAGTAGATTGAGTCCAATTTAGTGGATGAGATTTTGAGTCTAAAAATACATTATTTTTTTTTAATGAAATGAAAATGAGGACTTCTTTTCTTATGTAATCATATATCTTTTAAATGCACAGTTTCAACACTTAAATTTTAACGTCTCTGGTGATAATTCTAATTTTAAACAGATGACTAATGCATCTAGTTTTATGAAGCTCTGATAATTACATATTAAGACTTATTGAAAAAATTAAGCTCATTTTTTATAATTATAACTCTGAGTATTGGTTGTGGGGCCTCCCTCTTGGATACTTCACAATAGCTTAATTCCATGGTTTCTACTTGGAAATATATACATAAATGGCTTTTTTTTTCCCCCTGAAGTCCCTAAGTCAAAATTGTATTTGCTTGAAGTATGCAAAAAATTGCCTCCTTTTCATGTAATAAGATGGTAATATAAATGACTTTTTATCCATGTTATGTGCTTACTAAATCTATCTTTTTGTGGTTTTGGTTGTTTTTTTTTTTTTTGTTAGAGCATTTTCTCTAGTTGCTTCAATATATTATGTAGGTTTGCCTTAGCTCATCTGTTACCATTTCCCAGATGTAATGCTAATTAACCTTCCCCTAATAATCCCTTTAGAAAATTCCCATTGTGGGCGCTCATGGGTGGTAAAGTCTGGTTTATCATTGAACTCAATATAACTTTTTCATTTCATCCTTAATTTCATCTACCACCAAGGGAGACTTCAAATTAAAATTATTAAACTGTCTGTCAATTAACAGGAATGTTTGAATAATTTGTCTTGCACACAAACTGATAGGTATATGTTCTGATTAAATGATTGTTCTTCATGCTAGACCCATGCATTATGTTGGAACAGCTCATTTGTAAGTCAACATACGTTGAAATCTTGTCCATGGTGGGTGCATGCCCCAATAAGCACAATGATGTCCAGTTTCCAGTTTGGTTTGGGGGACACTTATTTCCATGCTATTTTCATTGAGCTATCACATCCACACTGAAAAGTAGCAAGTGTAAGGGTATAAAGTACAATTTCTGAGAATTTTTTTTGTGTCGTCTGATAAATGTAACTTGTCTTGGGTCTACCCTGCACTCACTGAAACATTAGGGTGACACATTTACTCTTAATGTGTTGTGGTTTTAGTAGAGGGGAGGGGGCCATAAAAATGGCTCCTGTGAGAAGTTTCTGGAGTTCTTCACCATTTCCAGCAGAGCCAATCTCTGGTGGCTCTGAAGATGATGGACATGTCACTGGCCATGTTTGAGCCAATTAGAAAGGTTAGTTACGCCTCTGTGATGACATATTTAAGGAAAAATCAAAACAAAATGTACAAGCAGCTGCTTTTAGTTAGAGAAGGAGGAGGATGTGAGAACAGGTGAGGGAAAACAACATGGAGACACCAGGGTCAGTGGAGAAGGAGGGAGAGGAGGTGCCCCAGGCTCTGGAGCTGAGATTCCTCTGCAGGCCGTGGTGAGCCCATGGTGAGGTGGGGTGTCCCCCCTGCAGTCCATGGGGTCCATGAGGGATGCAGCGCCACCCGCAGTCCATGGGTGAGGTGCCAACATTGGAGTGGGGAGATGTTGGAAGCCGCAGCAGCCATGGATGNGAGAACTGACTTTCGTGGGAGGGACCCCACAGCAAAAGTAGAGGAAAAAAAACTCCTCTCCCTAAGCAGGGGAAGAAGATCTTGGAAACGGACTGACCTGAACCCCCACACCCTGCCCCTTGCACTGTTGGTGGGAGGAAGGGAGGGGTGGTGAGTGGAAAGAAGGGTGTCTTTTAAAGGTTTAGTTTATTTCTCATATCCTCCTTCTAACTCAGGTAGTAATAAATTTCACTTTGCAACTTTAAGCTGAGCCTGGTTTGTCCTTGGAGCATTTTCTCCCGGTTCCTTATCTCAACTCATAGACCTCTGAGTTAATTCCCTCAGTTTTTTTCCCCCTCTCCTTCCCTCATCTGCCCAGCTGTGGCAGGGGAGGGAACAAGTGAGTGGCTGCCATAGGTGCCTGGCACTTAGCCAGGATCAAAACCACGACATAGTGCTTACTGTTACTACAGTATATGGAATGGATTATCAAAGGATCTTTACTTTTTCTATATAAAACGTAAACAAATGGCAATAGGCTTTGCAATTTTTCTTAAAAAACAAAGAAAATAGAAGATCAGTCACAGATGTTCCACACAGAGGAACATTATTCCTTTTCTACCACGAATGTGGAATGGTCATAGGTTTCAAAATCATAATCTATTTTTGGTGTCACCGTGGTTTCACTGTGGTTTCAGGGTGTTTAAGTTACTGTGTAAGAAAAAGGATTTCAGCTGACTAAAACTGCAGCAATTGAAGTACATCCATTGCATAACAGGACTTTTTTTTTAAATTAATTTTTATCTAATGATTACTAAGTCTTAGCTGGAAGTCAATGCTTGGCAAATAATACGTGGTTGCAATGCAGTTAGAATCACTGTGCATAAACAACTACAGCAACAAGACTTTAAGTTAAACTTTTTTCTTCATTTTTCTTTCCCAATGTCATATTCAAAACTACAGCTGTACACTGTACTTCCGAAGCTGATTTGTTCAACATATACAAAGACTTTGATTGTAAAATCAAATCAGCATCTCAGTCCCCCAGTGTCTGACAGCAGAAAAATATCCAAAAGGCAATCAAACTGCTATCTTTATGTGTGTCAGCCCTCAGATTCAAATATTAAAGAGAGAGAAGAGTATACTTAATCTGCATTGGTCTTGTCACAGAGGAAGACAAAGTGAAATGCAAACTTACTGTGATATATGTGAAAAGACTCTGGGAATTTATTGATAGAAGTTGTTTAAAATATTTTTAGCAGCATATTCAGCCTTACTAACAACCTTTGAGCAGAGAAATTTTTCTTTGTTCATATGCTGAACTAATTTCCTCTGTGTTTTAAATGCATTTGTCAGTCATGATGAGTGTAAGAAAGGGTAAGCAATTCCTATTCTTAAAATTCTATTTTAGGTCATGCTTGCACATTCTGAACACAATACTTTCACAACAGTGGAAGTCCTGTCTAACTGTTCCCCCACCAGAGATACCAATTCTGCCCCACCCAGTGCCCTAATACTGGCACACAGCATAGACCTACAGGCAATGGTTCCACTGCAGGCCTGACTTCTCCACAGTGCCAGGCCTCTCTGTATCACTATTTCTCCCAAGGGGGTTTTTGTTTTCACTATTTATTGTTTAATTTAGGTGGTTCTCCTAAACCAGCAATGGCATTGTTGCTCACATCACACAGGTTGGTTGCTTTAATGTTCGTGCATACAGCAACAAGTCTTGTCCCTTGAGACTCCCAGACCCATAATCACTCTAGCAACTGCCCAAGACTCCCAGGTCCCTCTGATAACCAGCTCCTTCCATGGCCTCACCTTCACAGACCCACTTCGCCCTGCCTATCTCCTGGGTCAGTTTATTCACTTTCTGGCTAGCCTGGTTTGCCCTTCACTAGCACTCACCCTCACTTGCACAACCCCTCCTGCTCCAGTCACTGACACAACTAACACAAGGCTCTGACTCCTGTGGCACTGAAACCCCCATACATGCACATGCTTACTAAACAGAGGACCCTCAAACATGGAAATAATTAGAAATGGATTTTAATAAGAGGATACAGTAGCTTGCGCTGATCAGGTGCAGGCATACCCAGTTTTACCCACCAGCCAATTGTTTGCAGGTAACTTTCTCCCTTTATTACCTTATCCCTCCATTTCCTTGTGCTTATTTCTCCCCAAATGCCCTAGATGTGTCCCCTTGCCTTCCTTTGATTTCTCCCCTACACATCCCAAAATAAGCCTTGTGCAAAGGTAGCTTAGAATGACAACATAAGCACTTAGTAGATGCTTAAATTGCATGTATTGAGAGAGACAGAACTCCCAATACAATTTATTTACTTTATTGTGAGTGGACAACAGAAATGGATAACTGTTTTTGAAGGGAAGTGGAGGGAGGCAGATCCCATCTACCAAAGTTATTGACATGAAAGCCTCCATAACTAAAGGCATTTAAATGCAACCCTACACAGAGATCTTTATGTTTTGCTCTACCCATAGAATAATATTTTTGTGTGACTATGTAGGTCCTATTTGTCCATTCCATTTTGAAACCAAGGTGATCTGTTTCCTAAGGACTCTTCTCCCTCAGATACTCAAAGCCAAACCTTCCATTGATTCCTTATGTTCTTCCATTTTTCTTGTGAAGGAATTAATGAAACAGCAGGCAATATTAAAAGAGAATATTAGAGAATCAAAGAATAACAGAATGAGCTAGGTTGAAAAAGGCCTTTGAGATCATCGAGTCCAACCTATGGCCTAACATCACCTTGTCAAATAAACTATGGCACTGTGTGCCACATCCAGTCTTTTCATAAACACCTCCAGGGACAGTCACTCCTCCCATTCCAATGTCCAATCACCCTTTCTGTTAAGAACGTCTTCCTAATGTCCAACCTAAACCTCCCCTGGCACAGCTTGTGACTCTCGCCTGTCACTGGTTGCCTGGGAGAAAAGACTGACCCCCACCTGGCTACCATCTTCTTTCACGGAGTTGTAGAGAGCAATCCCAAGTCTCCTTCTCCCCAGGCTAAATAACCCCAGCTTCCTCAGGTACTTGTCATAGAATTTGTGTTCCACAGACTCTTCACCAGCCTTGTTACCCTTCTCTGAACTTGTTCCAGCATCTAAACATCTTTCCTAAACTGAGGGGGCCCAGAACTGGACATAGTACTCACGGGGTGGCCTCACTAGTGCCAAGTACAGGGGAAGAATGACTTCTCTGGTCCTGCTGGTGACACTATTCCTGATACAGGCCTGGCTGCCAATGGTGGTCTTGACCATGTGGGAACCCTGTTGGCTTATGTTCAGTCAGCTGTTGACCAATACTCCCAGGTCTTTTTCTGCCTTGCCACTGTCCAGCCACTCTACACCAGCCTGTCGTGCTGTGTGGGGTTGTTGTGGCCAACGTGCAGGACCCAGCATTTGGTCTCTTTAAACCCCATATCATACCCCTGCTCCTTAAGGAGAAACTGAATGAAGATGGTGTACCGCTGTTGGATTCTTCTGTAATTTACATTCTTGGGTGAAAGGAAGATCTGCCTTAACGCATCCTTCACAAGAAAAGGAAGATACATGTCTGATTTGCTCTGCCAACTGAGATTTCAGGAATGATAAAACCCCCCTAGATTTAAAGAAGCAGTACTTGACACATTCACTTCCTCACTTTAAACACTATCAGCTGCAATAGTACATTGCTGACCATCTTTTGGAAAACATTCCTTGCCTTGCCTGGTTTTGCTTTCGAGTTCACACCTTCTATAGGAAGAACCAAGGGAGGGAATGAAGGATTATGACAAAAGGGCAGTTTCCCAAGATTCCCACTAAAACTGATCCAGTTTTCATGGTAGGAGTTTCTTCTCCTCAGTCTTCAATCCACTTAAGGCCCTTTTGCTATGTTTTATATCAGACTGTTTTCTTCTTGTTGGCTCCCAGATAAAGTTTGAAAATGGTACAGTTTGACAGCCTCAGTTGGAAAAAAAAAAGAACTACTGCTTGCTAGGGGCATGGTTTGAGGGCAGCCAAACGGTGTTAAACCTTCACTCCATACGATATTCTCAGAATTTCAACTCCAACAGATTGTCAATAGCCACTTGATCGCTAGGGGACTGTTACAAGCTGGAAACAGTGAGGCCATAGCAAAAACAGACAAGTGCCAGTGACTGCACCCTAAAAGCTCATCTAACACTGCAATCCTTCACTAGTAATGTCAAAAATCAGATACACTTTAACCTTGAATCTGCAAACTGTTCTGTAACAATCTGAAAGGTGTTCCAGAAGATGTCCTGCATTGCTGTGTGTTTGAGTTTTTTCTCCTCAGGGTTAAACTATGTGGTTTCTGACATAGGAGTGCCCCCTCCAGCCATTAGGTATCAGTCTGATGTCAGACATTTTGACACAAAGATTTAAAGCATGTTTCCATTATTAAGCTGGCTAAATACTGGGTTTGAGCACATAGGGACACTGTTACTGAGAAACCCTTGAAAAAGTCCAGCTGAGTGTACTTTTGGCAAGCCTGCCTCAGTTGCTCTGTACTGCTCACCTCCAACGTAATTTTCCCAGTTGGAGAAACAGCACATATGTGCCAAGTTCAGTCAGAAATCAAACCAGTATATGGGCAATATGGGTAATTGAGGGCCAAACTTGAATATGTACTTAAAATAAAGAGAATAGTTTAGCCGTGGCATGGTAGACTCCAAGACTTTGTTTTTCTTTTACTTCATCACATGGCCTTAGTCATCGGGCTATCAGAACTTTTGGGATATAAAAGGTTTAAGTGCACCATTTTTTTTTAGTGGATATTTGGAACATTTTATGGTTCTGGGTTTTCTGGCAAGTTTTCCAGATAATGTGTGACCACATTATTAGGGACACCATAAATTTTTAAACCTTCATTGCTGATTTTCCTTATGCGGGTACTTTAAAGGCTTTCAGCAGCAGGATGAACTTCAGGCAATATGCCCAACATGCAACACATTAATTATATGAACAGAAAAAGGCCAACTTTTTTCACACCAAAACATATTCAGAAAGAGTTATAGCTGTGAGTAAACATATCAATAAGTTAAGGGCTGTAAATATTCTAGGACTGCAGCAGTAGTTTGTAAAGCAGGATTTCTAAAAAACTTCAAGAAATTTAGAATAAATGCAACAGAGAAAGCAATAACAATCAGGAAGACAAACACAAATGGAGAATTAATACTTTGTAACACAAAATACTTTTCAGCAGTAACAGCTGGTGACCAAATTAAGATGGCTGGGACTGGGAATTACCTAACACTGCCAAAAATAATTATTCCTGATTTTCCCTTTCCTTCTACCCAGTACATGCAGAAAATCACATCTCCCAGAAGAAATCAGTCAACCAGCTAAACAAGCCTGATCTCTTTCTCAATACAAATCCCCCAAATGAGCAGCCAGCCCTCTAACCTTCTGCTCTCCAGTTACTGCCCTCTTCCCCAATTTCCCTTTTCACCCCTTTTAACAATATCCCAAGCCTCACATATAGCTCAATTCTTGCTGTTGCTTTTGAAAACTGCTAGAAAAGTTCTTTGTCTTTTTTCCTTTGGGGCTTCTGGAGTTACTCCTGAAGTGCAAATAGAACTGTTAAAGTGCATTCAGCAAGCCAAGAGGTAAATCTGCTCTTAGCTGCAAAGAGCACCAAAAAGGCTGCTTGTTAATCTGCTGAGAATATTCCTTTTTAAAAAAAAAAAAAAAAGCAAAAGAGACAGGTTATAGTTTGCCATCTTTTCTGTTCCTTTTTTGACTGAATTCTGATAATGAAGGAATGGGTATTTTAAATTCTTTTTTCTTAGCTGTTTTTTATTCTAGAGTTTTCTAATGACAAAATTATGCCAATAACATAGCTCTGGTGATAACCTTACTCACTTACTTTTACAGATTTTATTGGCAGAGGAATTAGAAAAGCCTCTTGAAGCTCTGCATCTACAACAGAGAGGTTAATTGTAATGCAGATAAAGCACACTACAGCTTAATCTCATTTAGCTGTTCTAGAGTCAATGAAAGTTGTCATAATATGGCAGAAGTAAAACCATATTCTTCCTCCCAATGTTTTCATGAAGGTGACTAGATTAGGTCCATATGCATTGCTATTTTCTTTCCGTTGTGAGATTGGCATTAAGGAAAAACAGCAACTCTTTGCATCTCTACCCATTGCCCCGCAGTACAAAAATGCAGAGGAGATTCCAGAGGAAGTCAGGGAAGGAGCTTTCTGCAAGCATCTGGTGTAGAGAAGAATACTTACATTAAATGAATCAGTAAGCACATTTATTTTATATTACTTCATGTATTTCCAAAAGATGCCAAATGTGAAATGCAAAAGGAAAAGTTCTAATTGCAATAAAATATAAATATCTGTACTAATAAAAGGCACTTAAACATGAGTATGTGATTAACCTTATTTAAGACAATATGTTCCAGACCTGAAAAAAGTAAAAAGATAATATTTAAAAGAAAGATGAAGGATGAAGAGGAGGACAAAGAATGTGTCACTCATAAACTGTGAGATGAAAGAAGATGCTTGGAAGTGTGATGTGAGCTGACAGACTGCTCCAGATCTGCACTGCGCTGGGTGCCAGTGCTAAGACATTAGCGAAGACCTAGGTTAGCAGAAATTTTTGGCTAAGTAGCAGTGTTTCTTAGAATTGTCCTTTTTTCCCCTTTTTTCCCCCTTTTCTAAAATATAATACAGTTGACAAAGTAAAAGTAACATTTCTCTCTTACTAGTCACCATGATCAGGATTTCTGTTTCTCTTGAAGTCTGTAACTGAGCTTTTAATTTTGTTCAATATTTAAATCTCATTATCCTGCCCAACAGACTGAGTAAGCAGGCAATGTTTGCAGTTTTCAAAGTTTCCTTGTATAGTGTGTTCATGTCAATGGGAGCTTGCTCAAATTAGGTCAGCCCTCTGTAAATTAAATTCTGCACCTTGCCTTAAAAGAAGATACCCTTAAAGTGGTTGCCCTCTTCTCAGAGGCAACTATATGTTAAATGAGCAGCCTTACAACCATGATCTTCTGTACATTAACTCAAGAATCCAAATTTTATTTTAATTTCTTGTTGCAGAAAGAGATGTGCATTAGCCATTTACTTTTGCACTCTCATCTACTTCTTGTCTTTGATCTACAAAGCTAAGAAGTTGTTATGGCTGGGTTTCTTCCAGAGCTTATCTCTGTTCTAAGTATATGTACAACATAAATATTAAGCAGAAGTTCCAAAAATCATTTATGACATCTCTGTAAATGCCACAACCAACAGTCAGCATAGTATGCAATACTTCTAGTCTGTAAACGTAATGTAGTTCTAAAGGTGATCATTTATTAATCACCACAGCATTCTGTGAAATGAAAGAAATTATTAGACTTCAATTTTAAATATTGAAAATGAGATGGGAGGCAGATGATATGAATGAATAAATTAATTAAAGAATTAATTAATTACTGGAAAAATTAATGCCAAACAGGCAGACTCGAACTCATTTCAGTAGCCTGCCTTCTTTGTATTCTCTAATTTATAACGCTTTTTGAGGGTCCGCAGTGCTGCCTGGGTTTCT
>VYZT01020739.1:0-40387 GCA_013400735.1 Pomatostomus ruficeps
TACATATTACTCAAAGATATATGTGCTAATTAATGCCACACAATACATTACGGTTGCTGAGTATAGAAAAATGCTCCATTCTAAATAGAAGAGTACATTATTAATATATTTTCTGAGTTTAGCACCTTTAAATAGGCCCCCAGATTGCTTTTACTTATGGACAAAGAACAAATGCATTGGTCTGTGGCCTGATTCATCGGTCTGCTTAAATTATTTTTTATTTTTCTTTTGTTTGCTAGCATAGTAACATTCAATAATTTTTTTTCCCCCAATTGCTCAGTTTCAGAGGAATGCTAGAAAACTCCCAAGGATGAAAACAAAACAATAGCTGGGGAAAACACAGCTGAAGCACTATAGGGGAAACTCTACACAACAGATGATAATTTGTAGGCATGTAGAGCTCAGGTTTTGTTATCAACAGGAAGTGTGTTTCTGTAGCTGCTATTTGGTTTTTCTTCTAGTAAATCTGTACCATTTTAACAGAAAGCAATATGTAGTTCAAATATTTATAAGATAAATGTATAATTAATTCATGAAGTCTTTTTCTTTAAAACAGAAATTTTACTATGGTAATTGAAAAATAATGACAAGAAAGTATTTGAGAAAAACTGTTAGTGAAGATTTCTTTTTCAATTAGGATAAGCCTAAAATTTTTTTCCTTCTGTATTTTACGTATGGTGAAATAAATATAAGTGTATTAATTTGTACTGCGTGTGCTTTCTGGTTTGTTTTGCTACCAAGTGCTAGAGCTGAGTTGGGTAATACATTTAGTACTGCCCTGGCATAGGCTGAGAGCGGGAAATGAATGTCTGCTGTCAGGGGAGGAACGGTTCAGAGCCCTGCGAGGTCAACAGATGATTTTCCATTTACTGCAGTGGGTTTGGTTCATTGTGTTTATCTCTGATAATTCATTATGATTTCAAGTGAGGTAGAGGAGCTGCAGAATCAAATCCCTGTATACGCGACTATGTGATGGCAGCTTGCAGAGTTTAATATACGGTGTGCAAGAGGCAGCTGAGTGCTTTTCTTATCAAAATATGTGATGGAAGGTTGAAGGTGGATATTAGAGAGTGCAGTATCACCAGGGAGGAGGGAGTTCAGTGCAGTAATAAAGACTAGCAAATAAGCTCTATAATCAAATCAGAAGCATAAATTGTAAAGCATTGGGTTTATTATATTCTTGCAATAAATTCTGGGTTTGATTTATAATCTCTACAGCTATACTTGCAAAGTACTGAGTTATATTACTATATCTGTAGGGGAAAATTACTTCACATTGTGTAATTCTCTACCTATTGCAACTATAAGCCTAATTAAAATAACATCCAAGTGTGCAGAATAAAATCCCATGTACCTTATTCTTTAAATCCGCAGTATTTGATAGCACTAATAAATGTACTATAAGGAATGCTGCTTGTATTTATTTCACTCACTTTTTCACACTTTAAAAATGATACCATGTTTATGTGCTAGAATCCCCCTTCTACTGCTTATCTTTGTAAAGAGGTTTTATTTACTTGAAATATACCTTCTGTGCATAAATTAATTTTTTTTTACTGATCCAAATGATTTCTGCTGCTTAAAACAAATCAACTATTAACTAACTCATCCTGGAGAAAAATGGCTTTAATCTCAGAGACCGCATTAAACTTAGAAGGAAACGAAATCAATAAAGGCGAAGGTCATGGAAACAGATGATTAGAGCAAACAACAGGCTGCCTACTGTACAATAGGGTTATAAAATAAACCAAAACAAATGTCTATCAGAATACATCAAGAATGAACTTTATGAATATATTCCTCTTCAGAATGCCAAATGGTTGGATTTATCTCCTGCAGGTTTTTCCCCCCACTTTTCTGCTTCCCTTCTCCTCAGCTCCTTTTTCTCAGTTTCTTTCCTCTTGTTTCCTGCTATGTTATAAACTGTATTACCCTGTGGAAAGACCAGTGAGCCCTGATTAACTAATGTGTCAGGTTTTAAATGCCCACAAGTACCTTGTGCTGACATGTATGTGATATGAAATTAAAATTATTCTGAAATAGGTGAAAAAATGGATCACTTCTTTAACTGTGTAGCTGGCTTTTATCTCCATGAACACATGTAATACAAATTCCCACATGAAATTTTGAGCTGATTTTTTGGAGTGGTATTCGGGGGAGAATCTGGGGGATGGATCTGTGAATAGGAGGGGTGAATAGCAGCCACAGTGATTGAGGACTTGGTTTAGCTCCTACAGCTTATTAACAGTTAGGGTTAATGGGTTGAGGTGATTAGCTGGTTCCAACCAGTCATTAATCTGCAGAAGGTGTCTTTAGTCTTGCTTACGATTGGTAAGAAATGACACCCTAGCATTTTGCTTGAACTTTGTTCTTTTGTTGTTGACAAATGAGTCTGAAAACAAATGAGATGAAATCAAATCCTACAGTGCGATGTTATTTTTCTGGTACTCATATCAAGGGTTGTCCTGGAGCTGAGGAGGAGTTCTGACCTGATGGTGCTGGCAAAAATTTGACTCCTAATTCTGCATCTCAGTGTCTGTGTTTTTTACTTCCTTTTCTCCATCAGTGTACTGCATGCCTAGTAATTCTAAACACTACTGAAAACTGGGACATTCACTTAACTAAATGTGGACTTGAGTTATATCTTTGTATTTTAAAAGCAGGGATATTAATTTTTACGCAGAACTAAATTCAGAATCATGATGTTACCTCTGTCTGCTCGCAGCATATTCCATTTGTAGGTTGGAAACACTGAAGGGAATTTGTAGGAGCTGACTTATAGAGTTTTAATCTCTGTGCCCTGCACTGGGCTAAACCAAAAAAAAATCTTGACAATCCACTTCAGCAGGGATGACAAGAGCAGTGCTGGAAATTTCGCTGCAGCAGACCCAAAGCTATTGATAAGAATGCACAAAGTTATTAAGCTAAAGGTGAAGAAGGTATCAATCATTTTGAAAGGATACCATTTGATTTTTTCCTCAAAGTCCAATCTGACCTGACACCAGCCTAACAACATCCTTTTATTCTGTACAGGCCCATCACTGTCTCATTCTGCTACATTGTTAATAGGGCCAGTAACAAAAAATAAAAATAAAAGCCCCCAGCAACGTTGATATATATGAGGGGAATGAGGGAAGGGGAAAATAGAAGAGGTTAAAGGTTTACAGGTACAAAAAGAAAGTATCTTTCAAATACTAATTTAAACTTGCTCTGTTATTGAAGGCCTGTTTGTCACCTCCACAGAAGCATGTATAAGGTGACTGGAACCTGCAATTACATTTTGAGATAAAATACATTAAAAAAGCCTAGCATTATCTTTTATTTGAAACATTAAATCTACCCTTCCTCTCTCTTTTATATCAGAGTTGCTGAAAAGAAAAGACAAGAAAGGAAAAGGAAAGAAAGAAAAAGGAAAGAATAGCAGAGAGCTGGTGCTATTCATGAATGAAAGAGGAGGAATTCCAAGGAAACCACAGCATGGAAGAAACTTCGGTGGTAGCAATGGATGTTGTGGATAAAGAACAGTGGCTGGCAAGAAATTACCCTGACTCTAGAACTGAACTATATTTGGTGCAAAATATGCCGATCTTCGCTGCCAAAATTAAAGCTAACTTCTTATCAAAAATCAGGATACAGGCACTGCTGCATTCTAGGCTCCTGCTGCTTCTGGAGTGGCCTATTTATTTAAATGATTAGACTTTGTGCATGTACAGTAGACTGCTTCCTGGGAGTTCAGAGCTTTGTAAAATTACATTACAAAATCAACACTGACTGACAGGCCTTGAATTTCAAATATGGTGGAATGAACAGAATAGCACAATCTTCTCTTTCAGGTGCACACTTCAGAGAGATTGACAGAGTGGGTGAACTTCTACATATAACTCAAAAGTGGTAAGCCCTGGAAGCCATTTAAATCACAGAATCATAGAAATCTTGAGCTGGAAGAAACCCCTAAGGATCATTGAGTCTAACTCCATATTCCTCTCAGGACTACCTAAAACTAAACCACATAAGTATGAGTGTCATCCAGGCATTCCTTGAACCCTGATAGGCTTAGTGCCAAGTGACTGCCTTAGATCTGGTCTGCCTGCTGTTATAATTAAGGATTATGGTGTAAATAACAGTTTAGTCCTAATACAAAAGATGCCACAGCAGACGGTGGATAAAGGACTGCTTGCACTAGTTCACATCCAGGCACAAGTGACTCAGGTTGACTGGTTTGAGGTGGGCCAAGTGCTACTGTGGGTGGGAAGCCTCATCGCTCCTCTCTCTCTAGGGGTGCAGACCTGTTGTGCCCAGGAGGTGTTTCTCCACAGCTTCTATAGCAGACCTTTCAGGAGCACCTCTGCATGGCTGTTCCCTATGACCACATGAGCATGTGACCGCACGAGCCAGGTGGTGAGGAATTTCTGATCTTTTCTGGGCAATATAATAATGCTCCTGGACTAGTGCTCTGTGTCCCTCTCCGCATACTGTGAGAGGGGAAGCTACACCTTGTACCAGACATATATTTGCCCTGCTGCATTCTCACAGCAACAGCTTTAGCACCTGTGTGCAAGTTCATGTGCTATTTCTGGGCTGTGGCTCATGTCCAGAGGATCCTGTGTCCTCACTATGTTCCTGTGCTGAAGGCAGAGGGGGAATTGCTTGTGCATAAGCTGCTACGTGCCAGAAGTTAACTACCAAATAAAGAGACATTGGCAGCATGGGAAATGGGGTGCACAAAGCTGTGGTTTGCCCATGGCACACATGCACATGGCAGTCTCGACACATTCCTGGTGGTCTGTTGCCTTGCCTGGCCATGCATTTTTTGAAGGAATGGCTACTGAACATGGAAATTTTGGCCATCAGAGCAGCTAAAGGTAGCCTGAATCTCTCCAGAGTGCTGGGCAGAACAGCGGAGCCTCCTGTGGCTCATCAAGCACACGAGGAAGGAGGAGGTTAGAGTGAGATTGAGGATAACTGTGCTTTTTAATCTGGTGCCTCTTTCACTATCTCTTATATCAGCTGCCCTCTTTTCCACTCCATTAACTGTATGAGCATACCATTTTATCAGCTTAAAGGCCTTAAAATGGAGTATTTCATATGTGGATTAAGCACAATATGCAGCACTAAGTAACACATGCTGATGAATTCCTCTTTGGGGTCAAGTTGTAGAGGAATGCTGCAAAGCTGCATGGCTTTTCTGTGTCGCTCACAAAAATAACAGATAAATACATGCAATTTGTCAAACCCCCAGTCAGAGTAATACACTTATGCCTGAATACAGTATTTCCCCTAGAGTTTAAATTAGTTTACTTACATTCAGTATCAGAAAGCAGAATGCATGTACTTGTAGTTTTATAACCAAATCCATGACAATTTATTTTGTATGAAAGGTTAAATGACTTAATAAAGGTTATCCCAAAATGTTTTTTCATTTTCTGGATGTTGGAAAAGAAGTGTAATTTTTTTTGCTCCTAGATTGTGAAAAAATACATCATTATGTTCTCGGTTTAGCTATGTAAATGACCTTACTGATAAATGAAAATTGATATTTCAAAGCTGTAGTTTATTATAGCCTGATGGCATGTTAGCCCTTATCGTCCAAGACAGTACTTAACTCTGAATAATACATTATGCTAACTCTCTGAAATTGTTATTATGAGATTTTAATGCACCATAAAACATGTCTTATGATCTTCAGCATGCTCAAATGTCAGTCTAACACATTAATCTCGCATATATCTTGGAAAACAGTAGTTTGGCAAAAACTGTCTTCATATGTAAGATTTCTTGTACTGTTTCACACATGGATTTATATGTAAGTATGGGATTTGTAAAATCTGAATAAAATAATTATATTTTTTGTACACAAAACATAGCAAAATGAGATATGAGCCATAACTGGGAATCCTAGATTCTGTCAAAATATCCTTATTAAAGAAACAGTGTTTTTGGCAAAGCAAACATGATACAGAGGGAACATGTGTGAATATATTTTTGGGTTTGCACTTGGATTTTTCATGCTATTCCTTCCTGATCGGAAATGATTGGTCTTAGTTTAGATGATACTTTTTTATTGTACAATTCTGAGGAAAATGCATTGGCTAATCTTGAACTGGAGGATGATGGGCAAGAACGATGACAGAGAAATAGTTTCTTCTTGGCTCAAACTCTTGCAACACAGAATTTATGCATAGTATGGCAAAAAGTAGTTTGTGACTAGCTATCTTCAGTCAGGTGGGCCAAGTTTGTGCCTATTCACATTTTTGTGCCTATTCACATTTGTGTCCACTCATTCTCAGAGACACTGTGGGCCTTGTGAGGACAACTGCTGAAGGAGAATAATACAGCCAGTCTGCTTCTCTCAAAGCTAGAGCTAAACAGTAGGCAGAGTGTCTGCTGAGCCAAAGAGCTTTGCTAACCATCAGAGTCTGATGGGGCAAGATGGCAACTCCATCATACCACTTTCTCTTTTTGTTTTGTGATGGTTAAGGTGGACAAAAGAAGCTGTCAGAGACATGTTCAGTTATTCAAATATTCCTGGGGCTGGTCAACACAAGTGAAGGAGTGCTCTGCAAGCCTTACAGTTGGACTCCTGCAAACCAGCAAGGTTAGCATTGCATCCTTAGACCATAACTGTAATAATCACTCAAGGGCTGTGTTCTAATCTTAGCAAAGGGAAGTCCTTAATTTAAGGGTCTTGTCTCATTTGTGTCTGCATTAATCAAAATCTTGTCATTCTGGACTTGATTTGATATGGTCCACATAAAGAATGGTCCCTAGAATGGATAGTTCACAAATCTGACTAGATATATTTCAAACTAAACTAAAAAGTCAACATATGTGTTGTTACATATGTTCTGCGTGTTCTTCCTTAAGTAAGAAAATTAGTGACTGTAACCCATATCCGTTCAACATGTAACAGATATTTAAATGAAGCAAACTGCAAAAGGCAAAAATGTTCTTATTTATTCATACTGATTATTTAGGCAATGGGGTCTGGTCCAGAAAACTCTGTAAAGAAAAATAATTTTCATCCAAATCCCAGTGTTGTTCAACTGCCAGATGACATTCTTTCTCTAGCTGTGGACTAGATGTAGTTTTGTAACACAGTAAGTTCTTTTGAAATAAAAATTTAGCAAAAGCTGTTCTTGACTGTGCATTACATTTTCTGGTTTTCAACCTAAAGGGCTTGACTACTGCCATGCTTGAAATTATAAGCATATATTATATTTTCTGTCTTGCCAGGTTTACAATTTGTGTTAAAACCATGCAGTCTGAAGGCTCTATTGAGATCTGTAATTACGCCATTTGAGGATATGTGCTTAGAACCATCTATCTTAACATGTTTAAAACTATCTAATCCAAGACTTTTATATTTAGGTGGTCTGATTTTCTAAAATTTATCTTTGCAGTCTACAGGAACTGCCTTTGATTGTCTTGATTACATGTCTGCAATGATCTGAGACACTATTTTCTGATTTTAAAGAGGTAACAAAGAGAAAGAAGGAGAGAAATAATGACTAGATATAATGCTGAAGGCACAATAATTGAAAGGATGAGCAGTATTTCTTAGTATATTGCAAAATGAATGGAGGTTGTGCAGTTTAAAGGAGAGGTTACAGGGTCTATTGCACAAGACAATTTCAATTCAGGGCCAGCAGTGGCCACCTGTGGTAGGGAAGATGCTGGTGAAGAAGAAGAAAGGAGTAGTGTGATGCATGGATAATAGGCCTTGTAAAGAGAGGATTCAAGAAAGCAGCAGCTGGAGAGGCATCGTGGCACTTCAGCAGTCTTTGTTAGGTGTGGTGCTGCTGTACACTGCTGTTCTTCTCATTTCTTTTGAAAAAATCAACAAGAGACAAAGTAATGCTTAGGAAAATTAGGTTGCATTTTCACCTTATAACAGGAAACGGACTTTTTGTTCAGTAGAAAATAACAGAAAAATCTATTTGTTATTAAGGAGGTTTGTGTATATCTTCTTTCATCGAAAACATCTCCAGTGCGTCTTTTTCAGAGAAAATTCAGGGAAATAGTTGTCTGGTTATATGTAAGGGAAATTTCTGTGTTGCTGCTCATAAGAATTGTTAGGGGCAGACATAGATTTCTCCATTCCAAAGCAAAGATTTGTAGTGTGTTCATAATGGCTAATCTACAGGAGCCACATATAAATAGACCTAAGAATATTTATAGGTAAATAATGTATCCTGAATGTTATTGACACTAACCAACCACAGACAAATGGCATGATGTAAAAAGATGTGAACATCCAGTCATCACCAAAGAGCTCAGTGCCAAATAGTTAATCCAAGTCAACACTTCTTGAAATGAAGCATATAAAGCACATTAAAATTCACATCTTCAAAACATTAAACATGAATAAAGCTCCACTGAAATGGCCAGAGCTGCTCACACATATATGCAAAAAGAGGGATTTTTGAGCTTGAATGCTTGGCATAACTACTGAAACTTCAGGGATGCATTTGTACCAAGGTCCAAGTCGGGGTGCACACTGAAATCAGCCGTGACACTCTGCAAGCCCTAGATGACCTCAAGTGCAGTATTTTAAATCATTGAACTTCATGTTTCTTCACTTATAGAACTGATCACATCATCTGCTCATAAATGTATTTCAGTGGCATGGTATCCAATACCAAACTAGCCAACTAGACCCTTATCAAACAAGAGATCTTTGTATCTTAAGGTGAGAGCACACAAATTATTCCCTGAGATGACACCAAGGAAGAAATAAATCACAGAATATTTCCATCAAGAAGTTGTTGACAGTTCGAGGAAGGCAAATCATTCATGATTAAGTGAGAAGTCTCTTATTTTTCTTTGTTGTATATTATTTGTGAAGTGCAATTTTTATTTTTATACTTTCTGAGTAATAGTAGATGAGAAAGGATAACTAACATAACAGAGGGGGAAATGTCACTTTGAAATACGTGAAAGATGTGATCTCAGATAAAGGTTACTAATGAAGGCTCTGAGAACATTTAAGGGGCTGAAAAATGAAAAAAAAAAAGGACGTGGAACTGTGTCATGGCATGAACAAATGCCTCTATATCTTTTGTTTCAAGTTGAGCCCGGGGTAATCAATCACAGTAAGACTGTCACCCATGCAAGTTTAAGTGTGAGATGAGGCAGCTCCTCATCAGAAAACACTTGGAAAAAGGGAAAATATCCTCCATATCCATATCCTCCATACCTTGAAGTGGAGAAAAGTATTTCTGAATTTAATCTAAATTAGATCATGTGAAGTTTTATGTGTTTGTTTTGCAGGTTTTTTTTTAATATTTATTTTCTTTGTGTATACATATATGTGGTAATGGACAGGAAACATCATTTTGGCTATGGCAGTCCAAAAAATTCGGTTTCCTATGGCATAGATCATCATAGTTCTGTTGAAAACAGTGAAGTTATGACAAGATACCCCCAGTGATATATTTAATCCATAATACACAGTGACAGTGTTTTCAACAGGCTGGAGATGATTTTTGCCATGACCCTCTTGCTGCACCAACATAAGCCAGCTCACATGTAGTGCCATTCTCTTTTTTCTGCAAGCAAGCAAGCAAGCAAGGATGGCAAATCACTTCATCCAGACAGCTCACAACAGAAGAAGGTTTTCACTCGAACCACAGCTGTTTATGAAATGTTTTGTTCAGCTCTGACTAATAATTGGTCAGGAAATTATGCAGGGGAAGTTTCTACATGGAACTGACACATCACGGAGATGACTAAGTTAATAAAATATCACTGTTCCTTTTCATCCAACAGTGTGGTACTATAGACAAAGTCATTTGGATGACCCAAAAGGGGAGATATTAGAAAGACCAGGGCATCTTCATTTAGAGCAGGGCTGTATTCTGGCTAAAGTGAAGTCTGGTGTGCTAAGGTCTCTTGAGGTTTAAAATACATTATCAGTGTCTGGCATCTTGTCCTAGTTTCAAAGACAGGTATTTACTAAAGAAGGCAGAAGCCTCCTTTAGAATAGGAGAATGTAACCCCCTTCCCTCCGAATTGGCAAAAGTTTGAAATCAAGGGCCTTTCAGGCAATGGTATGAGAAAAGAGGAATAACAGCCCTTTAGTAATATATTGTATATATATATATATATATATATAATGAGGCAGGCAAAACAACAACAATGGTAACCACAACAAATAAGAACACACAAACCCACAGACAGTCTCCTCCCGCTTTTGTTGGCAATTCTGCTTTGATGATGNTCGTCCCAGTCCCCGTATCCCTGCCCCACTCTGAGGGGAAACCATCCCAGCTATCAGGGAGTCCAGATAAGGCTAGCCAGCCGCATTCATCTCAGAGTCACCTCTTTGTCCCTTCTTAATGATCCACCATCAAGGTTCATCAAGCAACTAATCACTCGCCATTATACCCCCCCCCAGCAGCTAGAATGGGAAAAAATTCCAACACAGAGAGCTAAACAAAAAAGGTATCCCAAACCCTGACACATCTCATCTTCTTTTTCTCTCCTATCTAGGTCAAACAGTTCTTGTTATAAGCTGTTTATGGGAGGTATATCTCATGATGCTTAAACCAGAAATTCTTAGTCATGAGAATGAAGCTATTCAATTGCCAGTATTTATTCATAACACAGAGGCATGCCTGTTTGCAGACATGATTCCTTGTTTTCTTCACACACAAATGGAGATCAAATCTTGGCTCTCCTTAGCAACACCCATAGGTAGAAAATCTAGATATATTAATTTTTTGCAATTTCAAAATACTGTATGTCATATATTCCATTTATGCTGGGATGAGTATGGAAAATACCAGTCTTGAAATGAAATTATATATTTATTATTTAGTAAAATGATTAATAATGACTGCTTGTGAGGTCTTTCATTTTACTTCTGTTTTTAAAGCTTTTTAAAAACTGTGGTTATGTTAGATATGCATTGAAGCTTTCCCTATTAGTTAAGCACGACAAGCATAGAAAAAATTTTCTGGCTTAATGTAGCATAAAAATGGTTAAGATGTTTCTGACTCTTCTAATTTAAAACCTTTTCCTGCTACTGATCCCCCACAAACAGTTTCATCACCTTAATTTTTTCTGGAAATTGGAGACAACTTGTGACTAAGAGACTGCAAAGCTTGATTCAGTGCTTATCCGGCAACTAAATTATGAAGGTCTTTATAATATTACCGAGTTTAGACACAGAAAGGACAACTTTAACTCTTAAAATGAATGCTCCATTACAAATCATTCAAAAGGACTTATTTTCATTGACCAACATTTTCTACAAAGCAGGCTCAACTAATTTGTCTCAAACAAGACTTTCAAAATGTTTGGTATAGAGAAATTTAAGATATGGTGTTACCAATGCTTTACACACTTTCTACTCTGCAGTCCTAAATAGCAAATTGACCTTGTTTCTCAGTGTCCTGTTTTATCAAACAGTAACGCTGCTACTAAAACTTCTGGAGCATTTTGGGAACACTATCGGGTTTGAGTTTGGGGTGATATTGAGCCTTACAAATCTCAAATCATGACAGGATATATGTTTTAGGCTTCCATTTATCTGTTTGTCTGGTTTTCTGAAGGCCATAGCAGGGTTTTTACTATGCACAGGACTAAAAACTTGCTAGTTTCTTTTGCTACATGGTATTTATGAGCACATTATGAAACTCAGTAAAACAAACTGAAAGAATTCTCAGTGTGTTTCCTTCCTGCAGTTTTTCCAACAAAATTCAATACTGATAAACATTTAGGAAAAGCTTATTTCTTGTCACCTAAAGAAATGATCTCCAAGACCAGAAACTCAATTTTCCAGCCCAAAGAAGGTGCACAGATAACTTTCTGGGTAAGTGTAAAACCCCAGCACACACGTGGGAAAACGTTTCTTTCTCTACAGGCTGGTTTTCACATGTAAGACTTTTCCTCCTTTCCTAAACTGCCAAAACTTCTGCAGTATCCTAGGCGATGATAACCAGAGCAGTAAGAAAGTGTATATATTGCCTAATCTATTTGTTAAATGTGTCACTTAAAGGGGAAACAAAGGAAGAGGAAGCAAGCTTTGGTCATTTCTTTCTCAGACATGTATTTGCACCATGGAGGCCAACATTGCATTCCCTTAGGTAAAAAAGTGCTAGAGTAAAGTCTGAGAGCTTCTCTCTCTGACAGTCAAACGTAGCTGCATGAGCTGGAAAAGCATTGTGTAGGCTGTAAAATGGGATGTACAAATAATCACACTTCATTTTCCCAAAATTCTCTCTCCTCTACATTAAAGGTCAAGTGGAATAGCTCTTTCATCTCCTAGTGTTCATGGCTAAGGACATGCATGGTAATCTTCCTCAACACTGAGCAGTATTACTAAAACCACATTATTTATACTTAAGCGCTGGGGCCTTATACAGCAGCTGCTCTGTAAATTCACCAGAGGAAGGTGATTAAGTCCTTGTATGGCCACTGTATGATATGCAGACCTCTTGGTGCTCTCTTGCTGTGTCGTTCTGAATCTGAGGTGTCAGTGATTAAAAGTCGGTGTGAGATGGCTATTTGCATCTCAGCACTGATGTGACACAGTAGTTAGTCCTACTGTCATCGAAAAGGTGCCAAAAGAACTGGGGACTAGTCCTACTGTCATCAAAAAGGCACCAAAAGATCAGGGGGCCCTTTGGCATGTCATGAGCCCTTTAATGTAGTGTAAAATTGTGTTTGTTTTCTTGTGCCTATCTTTGCACCCTTTCTGACTTCTCATCTTCTACTATTTCTCTTCTTTTGTGGTTTTTCTGCCCCTTGATCCTCTTTCATTTCTTGTTTTGTTGTCTCAATCTTGTGCCAGTGAGCCTTCTTCCCTTTGTCTGTTTTAGCTTCCCGCCCTCTTACACTGAGGGATGCCTTGCAGTTGGTATTATTATGAGATTAGTAATGCTCCCAAGACAGCGTGGAGCATGCCACACTTAGCTAATCCAGTCCTTTCCCTGCTCTCTGTAGATGACTTCAGAACAAACAGAGCAGAGAGAGGCCCCAGTGAGGTCAGTGTAATGATCCACTTCCATATGGGGTATAAAATTCCTTTTTTTTAAAAGGGGGCTATTATTTTTCCATTTTATTGTTTTCTGCCTTTCCCATCCTACCCTGCCACAAGGCACACAGATGCAGATCTGCCCTGCTTTCTGGAGAGGGCATGTTTTTACAGTCTAGGTGGATTTTAAAATTACCCCCGTGTGCCATTCCATCACGCCTGTAACGCCACGTGAATGATATATACATATGTTATATACCCAGAGGTGGTAGTATTATTTTCATGGTGTGATTTCCTTGGTGTCCTGTAACAGCTGTGTCAGGCAGCAACTGTCTTTGCAAGGATGCCCCTCAGAAATGAGATCCTAAGGTCTCCATTGTAAGTAAAATCCCTGGGGGAGAAATACAAGCAAACCACTCTGCTGCTAAGCTTGGCCAAAGACATGAAAGCTGAAAGGGCTGACTTGGCACAACTTTCTTAGTGAGCTCAGGTTAAGCAGAACCCACATGTAAGCCTAAGAATGAAAACGAACATAGGAGGAAGAAGGGACACAGGGAAACTGAAAGCAAAGTAGTGACAGAACAGATTGCCATTCTGAAAGAGAATAACAGCTTTTACTTTGTATCTGGCACGGTGTCACTACTGGGTCCAAGGAGCTCATTAAATCCTTTAGTACGACTAATATGGTACAGATCGATGTACAGTTGAACATCAGGCACATCCATTGGCCCCTTTTTTCCTGGTCTGTGCTCCCTAAAATTCTATGCTGCTGTGCAACTCCTGTACAGCATCCTAATTTTTTAGATTTCCCTCAGAAGTAATTGCAAAAAACCAGTTCCTTCACTTCCAGGCTTTAAGAAAGTACAAATTCCTAAAGGCAACACTGTTTTATTTGAATTGGTGCAGAAAATTGGTATAAGTAAACCTGACTATGGAATCCCAAGCTAAACTGACCAGTGCTGCATTTTGCTTATCAGTAGCATTCATGACTTTGACAGATATATCTCCAAGAGGAAACTGTTTTGTATGAAACAATCTATATGTAACATGAAACTGTATTTGTTATCTCAAAAATACAGCTACTTGGCATGTGCCTTTACCTGTGCCTGCATCACTCACTCTTCTGCTTTTTGAGATAAGCTTCAAGTATTTACAGTTGATGCTCCCATTTAAAAGGCAAACTCTACAAACATATTTTTCCTTCATAATATTCCATACAGGCTAAAGGTTCAATTTCCACAACACACGACAAGACTGACCAGGGTTTCTTTTACCATCTTCAGTGCTGTTTTAGTGTTCTTTAACAAGATAAGCTTGTGTGTAGGTCAAGCTTACCTTTAAGACACATTAGAATTCCAGGGGCCTCTGATTATCCATCCTATTTACTGAGCCTTATAATTTCTGTGAGTTTTCAGGCACTTTACTTTTGTATATTGTTTTTGCAATAGATCACCTTATCTATTTCCCAGAAAACATTTTTTTCTGTTGTCTATCGATTAAAGGGAAAGTTTATTTTCTCCTTAAGTCCTAAAGAAGGCAGAGCTAATCAGCTGTGAATTTTTATTCCACTGATCAATGTCATCTATAAATTCTGTTGTAAGGTAACTTCTTGTTTCTGCACTAGAGAACTATAGAAACAATGAAGACAAAGACACATTCTATGCAAGCAGACAGATTCCTGCCAGCATACCCTGTAAGAGGGAAGTTAACACTTGGCTTTTTGAAGCAAGTTCTGACCTGACAACAGCAATAAGCTTCTCAGAACTGGGTCACAGAGACTGAAGGGTCAAAAAATTAATTAATGTTCTGCTGAAAAAACACGATTTTGGAGCTCTTGAGCATGCAGTCATTCTTCCCTGCTCCTGCTCTGAAGTAATATGCTCAGAAAAGCTACAGGAAATGTCTCTCTACTGATCCTGAATAAAACAGGACTATTTTAAAATGATATGAAATCAGTGCTGGTACTACTTTAAGTATTTTTATCTCTTTTTCTTTTCCTTTTTCTTTTTCCTTTTCTCTTTCTTTTTCTTATCAAGAGAGATAAAATAGGTATGATCTCTCCACCTCTTGAAAATTATACATATGTCTAAAATATCTGTGCTTTTGCTGTAGAGCTCCCAGCTGTGGTATTGTTACTAATAATTAAATGTCTCCATGACTAACTAAAATCTGTTGGATGATGTCCTTCTAAGTTTATGTGGAATCTGTGAAGTATAAAGATAAAAGACTCACCTGAATACAAGCACAGGAGTGAGCCCAGTTACCCCTCCCCTCTTCCTCCTCCTCCCCCCGCCATCACCTAGAGCAGTTGTAAAGGACACTCTTTTTATTTGGTTTTATCCATCTGCCGTGTAGTGTCAGCCTGCTTACTGTCAAGCTTGCAAGTGTGAAGGAACTTGTGTTGCTTGTGTCTGGATGAGTGGTATCTCTTAGGATGAGAAAAGCCACTGGAGTTGCTGTTCTGGGGCTGGAAGTGTGATAGCAGCAGCATATTTGAACATGACTCTCCCTCACGATGAATCACTTCATCAGCCTGTTTAGACATGAGTCATGGAGGCTCATGAAAGGGTTCCAATGGCTTGTTGTTGCATTAATAAATTGTCTGTTGTAAATTAATTTATGTTCCTGCTTTGTACCTTTTTTGCATTTCTCAGGAGAAATCTTAGCTAGGAAATACCCTGCACCAATAGAAGATTGCAAAGTATCTGTCAGGCATTTTTTGCTCCAGGGTCTTCAGCGACAGTTGATTTACAGTAGAAGAAGTAAATCTGGGGGATTGCATCAACCTTATAAGAAATTCAGGTTTCTTTTTTTGCTGTGGATTGGTCCATGAATGGTTAAGTGGTCCACAATGGAAAGGATAAAGGACAATGCTGATGGGACTGAGAGGAACCAAGGAAAAAGGTTCGGGGTGTAGGTGGTGATTTCATAGAGCAAGCGTACCATGCTGCCTCTGTGCAATGAACAGTATGGGGAAAACTGAGAGGAAACATCCCTATCTTCTTTGATTTGGCCCCGTGGGAATTTCTTGAGGCAGTGCTCTGTGTGTGGCCCACAACTCTAAACTCTACCTCTGGACTCAGGGCTGGGTTGGAGCTGGAGGGCATGGGTGGCCTCAGGACCAGCCTTCCTGCAGGTCTGCTCAGCAAGGAGGGTTTGGCAATGGCAGACAGTGCCACCCCAGAAGGCCAAAGAGAGCTTGGCAGCTCTCCTGCAGTCCCTCCTCTTCCATAGTGAATGGATCTTCCTGTTGGGATACATTCACCTGAGACTAAGGGGCAGGGTTTTTATGTATTCGTTGACTTTTATGCTGTGTGTGTGAACATATGTTAGCCCACGGCACAGCATGACTAATGCCCAGGGTATGTGGTGTTCGTAACCGGGTGTTTGCACAGGGCAACTGTCCTCGAAGTGGCAGCTGCCAGCTCTGCTGCCTGGCAGGCTACCCAGGAAGGAGCCCCTTGTTTGGGTACCTCAGCTACTGCTCCCACAGCTCCCTCTCCACTCTCTGTTTCCACAGCTCACTCCCCACACTCTGCTCCCACAGCACCCTGACCACACTCTCACAAGCTGGTTTGTGGTGATAAAACAAACTAGTGCCAGACACTGCAGTGTGTGCAGGCAGGTGTGCACCTGGCTGGCATGTGCATGTGTGCAGCTTGTGTTTATGCAGAAATATGGGTTCACAGGAGGTTTGGGGTGCCTTCAGCCCTTTCTGCCAGCTGTTGTGGGAAACATACTCTGTGAACACCTGTAGAAGCAGAAAGATCTCAGATGTGCTGCTGGCTGATAGACATCCTCCAGTGCTCAACAGAGTAAAGATTTATTCTTTCTGTGAATCTTGCAGTGTTGTAGCTGGGACGCTCTAATACAGCTTGTCATCTCTTTAATAAGATAGTTTTAAACTGAAGAAATAATTCAAGTTCAAGAAATGGTTTAGCTTATATGTTTTTAATTATTTGTTGGCAAACACTTTTATTTCCAGGACCCTGTTAATCAATGAACACTCAGTTGAACTGCTGCTTCCCCATTGTTATTTTAAGAAATACTTTTGAATATGCTACTCATTTGTAGCCATATGCCATAAATATTTTCTCTAAAGGTTTGAACCCCGAAGCACTTTCTTTAGGTTTCCTTTCCAAACTGACGCAAATGCTTTAAATGCGCTTGCATTCTCACTTGCCATCATACCAGTTGCTCTCTATCAACTACATAAAGCTGCTGTTTCAGGACACTTGAGTATTACTGCAGCTTGGGGGTTGAAACTTTCTGTTGAATTCAAGAGCTTTCTAATTTTTTTTTTTTTTGCTCTACTGGGTTCACAGTTAAAGTGCTAGAGTCATCTGCAACTCTGGCAATAGCTGTGTTTCCTTGCTGGCCAGGGTCAAAGTCTGGCTCCATTCAAGTCACATAAGCTCCACATTTTGTGCTCTGCTACCAAAACTGGACTAAACCACCTTTTTCCTAATCTGCCCCTACCTCTCCCATCATGCAAGGTGATAAGAGACCATCAGCTTAGTATCTAGAGGAGAGGGATTTATTTTGTGCATGGGTCAGATAAAACATTATTTGCTTAGATGACAGTTACCCCAAGCAGACACATTTCAGTTGGCTGTGCTTTGCCTGAAATAAAACCAGCTGGGTCCATAGCTGTGACAGTAACCGAGGATTAAAACAACATCCTGTGGTTTCTGCATCTGTGCTCTGAAAAGAGATACAGGAGTATATATTCTAAATGTATAATCAAGGAATGGGAAAGATTAACAAGCAATATCTGTCCTCTGTAATCAGCTTTGAAAACAACAGTAACAATCTCGCTTGCTTGATTATTTGCTGGAGTCTAGTAAATATTTGAACTGAATTGTAATATGCATCTATAAACAACTGAAAATGCATGAGTTCAGATAATCTTACCCTCAAGAAGCAGGAATGACTAAATACTTCCTCTTGTATCTTCTCACATTTGATTCACCCACTTTCCGTCTGTGTCCCAGCTTTCTGCTGTGTTCTGACATAAATAATATCTTGCTGATAAGGCAAAATTAGGATTTTGTGAAGCTTTGTCTGGCTGACCTGCGTGGGGCTATGCTGGCATTATCAGCTTTGTCAGATAGTGGGTCACTTAGCACTGCTGCCCTGGTCCAGACTCCTGTCTCCTGAGCACTGGTTCTTCCTTAAAAATCCAAATCTACTGGGTAAACAAATTCTCATTTACTGTCTCCATAGCCATTACCAAGTACCTGGGAGACTTAAACACCAGAGCTCTGATACTGCAATTGCCACTTGGTTGTGTTTGCAGAGGGAGGCAAAGTCTCCATGCTCACTTAGCGAGAGGAACACTTTCAATTTTCAGGGCCATACTTAGGCCGGTATTATTACATCAAAGTTGTATCTTAGTTCATCAAAGGTGAGTCTGCAAGGAAAAACCCCTGTATTTTCCCTTGATTTAATGGCCTCATCCATTCTGCATTTGTAGTGTCTTTCAGCAGCTTTTTAATAGTCCTTATAAATCCCATTCAAAGAATAGTTAAGAACAACATTTAGTTTGTATTTTGCATACACAAGACAGAATTGCATACACCAGAATAATTTCTTTTTTATTTTTTGACTTTATGTAATCTAAATAATAGTTTCATTCTTGTGTTTTTATAGATTAATATGCTAACAAAATTATTCCTTACTATTTTAAAGAATGTCAATGACCAAAAATAGACAGTGATGTGCATATACAAACTTGTACTTTCATGTTATTTAAGGTTAGCTCATTGTCCACGCTCCAGACATGACATAAAAATGCAGGATTATTGTGGGAATTGGAACAGCATTACCACCAGAACAAAATTGTTGGAAAAAAGATTACTGTGACAAACATAATATTTAATGGCTTTAACTTGGATTCCAAAATAACTTTCTATCTCTCATTCACCAGGGACAAAAAGGAAGGGAAATTTGTATTCAGCAAGAAGCAGTATGCTGATCTTTAATACTCTATACTTGGAGACTGACCCTGGGCCAATTTTCGGAGTCTTGGGCCTCATAATTTTTCAAAGTCACTAGATTTTGCTTAAACTGTAAAACCACAGTTTCCCCATAATTTGGTTATGCAATGGCTGACAAGAAACATAGCAAAAATCCAATGTGGAATCTTTGAAAGAAGAATATAGACCTTACAGCATGCCCAGTTCTAAAATGCTGGTTATAGAAGAAAAATGGCCATGGTTTTGGTTTTGTTATGAAACCCTTTGAACTATTCAGGTAATTTTTGTCCATGTTGAATAATTTCAGGGCTATTTACTTCCTGGAGACAGCAATTTCTCTTACTGTGTTAAAACAGTTACACAGTAACAGATGTATTTAAAGCATGTTCCATTATTAGTACACAAACTAAAACCAAAGTCCTTTACTAAGAACACAACTAAGTATTTGACATTAAACATTTGAATCTCCCTTCCGTAGTGCATTGCCATTGACATAAAACACAACAAATGCGCTGGACATGAACTAAAGAAGTTGACATGACCTCCCTCTGAAACAGCATTTATGATCTGGCCATAGTATATGAGTTTGGTGTGTGGATAGGAGAGGGACGACCAGTCAGTTGGTCTGTTGTCCTCTTGGCTGCACATATTTTGAGCAAGCTCAATATAAAAATCTTTATTCAAACAGGAACTTATGTGCTGATTCAAAACAAAAATTTAAATCTGATGTCTTCATAAATATGCTTGCAGTGAAATAAACATGTATACTTCACAAAAACAAAAACCTGCAAAGGAACCTTCAAATTGTTACTAAAAAAATAGCCAATGAATAAATTCCCTTTGGTTTGCAACTTGATTTTGAAATAATTTACAAAGCCATGGTTAAAGTCCTACTAGACAAGCTATAGAGCTCTGCACTATTAAATACACTTATTATAAACTGGGTTAGTCTGTCCTTCAGGGCAATGCCACAATAGTTAAGGCAGTGCCAAAAAATTGCAAGCTTGCAGAATATTTACTTGGAAATAAGGAGCGTATTGAAAACCAATGTCAGTGACTTCAAGATCACCAACCCAGTGATTCCAGGTAGTGGGATGCACACCTGGGCAGGATTCCAGAGGTACAGTGTGAGCAGCATTATGCAGCGGGTGGAAAAGGCTTAATCTCATATGGCTGCATGGTTCAAAAAGTGTTTCATACTTGCTTTTTTTCCTTTCTTTCTTCTTCTGTTTTTTTTTTTTTTTTTTTTTTTTAAAGTTTAACTTTGTTGTGTGATCAGGCAATCAGATGCATTACAGGAACAGCTCATTTCCTTTAAATGGAATGACATGGCACAGCAGTTCCCAAGCTGTAGTATGTTGATTAGGGTTGTGTGTAAACTGCAATCAGGTGATAGCCAAACTGGTCTGAAAGTATAAAATCAGAGCAGGAATACATTTAAAATGCATGATTAAGAAAGCTGGTATAACCAGGTGTCTGGGCCTCAAGTGGAGCATGTGCTTGGAACGATCTGAGAGCTACTGATAAATGTCAGAGTGGAGAAAAGGAGCCGAGGTAGTGCTTCTCTCCTTGGTTGTACAGTGCTGAGCACTGCACATTATAAATAATAGATCTTTTCTACAGAGAGTTAACTTATTCCTTAATCACCATGAGGGCTGTGGTTGATGTGTTTGAATCCCAGTTCAAGCATTTGCAGCTGCTCTGACATGTATTCCTTTATGCCCTTGGAAATCAGCCACCCCTTCCCAAAGAGCAATCCTTATTTTTACTCTTTCCATGCTTTCCCTGTGCTTGGCCTCTGAGGAGAAAATTTCACTGTCATTTAAGAAAAATCATTACATTTGTCTTGAAATATTCCTTCTGTCTTAGAGAACAGTCTTTGTAACAACAGTGTTTGAGTACTTATAAAATCTGCTAGTATTTAGAAAGTTTACCTCTACGATAAAGCAGATCTGTGTGCATGCATTATGTCAAGATAACGAACTGTGACCTAGAAACACAAAGGATCACTTGAAGCTTTTCTTCATGTTAGCAGCAGTTGTTTTATTTTGTTTTAAACTGAGCAATACAAAACTCTTAAAAACAAATATACACTACATCAGCCTTCCTTCCGTAAAAAAGTGTTACCACATTCTCCAGGAGACATGTCTGTGCTTGTGTGCTGCTGGCTGACATTTATGCTTATCTATGCTGTTGTCATCTTTGATTGTTGGGTTAAACTTTGGGAAAGGCAGGGAAGAACATTTTTGTATGCCATTTATATAGGTCAGAAATTACTTACTTTATGTACTGACTGTCAGAGAGATAAAACAATATGAAATTCATTTTGGCAAATACTGTATGAATGTCTAAATTCTTGCATAATCATTCAGTAACCTAAAGATCATACAAAATAATAATATGTCATGAAAGTAGTCACATGCCTTATTTCTGAATTAAGTTCCACCATGCATACAGCTTTTACTTTGTTACTGCTTACCTTCAGGTGAAAGAGGATTCAAAAAAAGTCAATGAAAATAGACACAGAACTTGTTCTAAGTTCTGTCATTTTGGGCACGGGTATGTTGGTGTCTGCAAATACACCAATGACCTGGGTACATATTTTTTGCATGCTGTATCACTCACTCACCCCAAGTCACACTGTGAGACACCTCCACAAAGCTCAGACAGGAAACAAGCAATTCAAACAAATTTCCAAAGACAAATGCTCTGACATTCATGAAATAAGAGCCGATATATTGTTTTGCATGTGAATGCGTGTGTACGCATTTTATCTCAGACCATCAAGCCAGAGCTCTGACAACACTGAGGGTAAGAGGAAAGTACAGATGTATTGTTACTGAGAATGCAGCTGAGGAAAGACTTTGATTAAAGCTGGTTTGGCTGGGAGAATACCTAAAGACACACTTCTGAAGATCTCATTAACATGATCCAGTTGAGTTGCAATGCATGTAAAGAGTTTGACATTTAGATGTGCAGGCAAGCATGTACAACTTTAGTATGATACAAAACTGGCAGTCAATGGTGAGGCTTGCTAACACCTACAGTTTCCTTTAGACCATCGATAGCAACTGTCTGTTGTAAGCAGAGTGAAAATAATGTCTTCCTAAAGCTTCAGTGAATACAGTATTGTTGTCTGCTTCCTACTGTGAGCAACTGCATATTGTGAATGAGGTATAAATTCTTAATTTACTTTGTGCAACATATGCAGTTATACAGGTTTTCCTGTGTTTCATCACAAAGTTGGTTTCTCTATATCCTATCTGGAGCTAAAGTTGTTACTTGTTGCCCTAATAATGTGCCTTCAACTTGTTTGGAAGCAGGAATAAGAAGTAATTTTATTCATGATCTGTCCTCTCAGCAGAAGCATATTGCAATTATTCAAACTTGCAAATAGTAGTTTTTTACTTGGATCAGCCAGCACTCATGTAATTTCTGGACATAAGTTTCTGAATAAATAATATTTTCCTGTTACAAGAATGCACTCATACAGTTACAGTCAGGCACTTAAGGCTGATCTGTGCCTATCAGTGGGACTAGTGGCTGTATTTGGGTTCTCTGATGATCCAGAATCTGTCTCAGGCTGGAAGTGTGGATGGAATGATGGACAGACTGATTTCCTCTGAAGATCTGGTCATTCATGTTAGGCGAGGTACATGTACAGAAGTTTTTAAACTTCTGTTCTCTGTGCATTATACAAGATTAGTTTTTCCATTCTTTCTGGAGCTTCTTCCCAAGAGAATATGTTCTCTCTCTCAATGTGAGTCAGTGGAAAGGATCAGTCCTCCAGAGAAACTATGTCCATATGACTCTATGGTATAGGTGCCACACAGCAGAGTGATGAGCACCCAGGTTTTACAGCCATGAGACGATGAACTCAGTTCCCTCAGGACATACACGCCGTAAACACTACTTTCTGTCTTTCAACACTTTCTCAGTATTTCCTCACCTCCAGAAGCTCCACCTAGAACTGAAGTCAGAATCACGTGGGAGGATAAAGTTGGGTGTGATACTGTAGATGAAAATGTATCTGGGGAGGAAAGTAAACACTTCTACATCCCCCTTCTCATATTTCCAGAGCATCCCCTTCCCCTTGCAGCCTGCAATCAGCACCAGGCTGAGCAGCACTGGTAACTAAATAAGTCTTGAACATTTGAGGGCTCTCCCCTCCCCAGCAAATATCTGATATTTGGGTTGCCTGAGATGCCACGAAAGCACTACGCTAGTAAGAAACTCCCTCCTCCATCTAGCTCCAGCTCTTCTCTCCCTGTTCAGATACCCCCCACGGCTCAGAAACAATAACTGGTTTAACAATAAACTTTCACTGTTTGTAATTCAAATGGTTTCAAAGGCTACTTTGTTGCCATAAAACAATTTGAACAAGCTTTTGAGCCTTTTAGGGCATTCTTACTCTTCTAGCAGAACTCAGCTCTGTTTTCACAATTGCCTTGTTCCATGCCATTAATAAGGGACAAATGGTCAAGGCAGGGCTGTGAGGGGTAAGTGCTCTCTTGTTTAAAAGTGTGTCTTCTCTGCGCTTACAGCCACTGAGCGCGTAATGACAGCGACAGAGGGGTGACAGGTACTCTGAGCAAGCCTGGGCTGGATTTTCATTGTTTTCAGCAGTGCTGTCCTGGCTTACTTTGGAGATGAGTGGATGCTTTAAGGCTTAAGCAAAAAGCACTGCCTCATCTTTAATTTTCCTAGACTTGGAGTAAGTGAGTTTCTTACTGTTACTATCCTGCTGATTCTTTAGTGTGTAAACTCTACTCACAGTAACAATGGGAATGGCTGTTAAAGAAAGCATCTCAAATTTGGCAGCCAGAGACAGCAGCCCTTTCCGAAAATTGTCATCAAAATTCCATAACATTTTTCTTCAAACAGGGAAAACAACTCAGAACTTACTACAGGTACCATCTGATGATTACCATTAAACATGGAACAGAATTTAAACACGAATGATGAAAGAATGAAACAGTAACTCGTCAGGCTTTCTCTCCCTTTTGTTCAACTAAGTACAGTTAATAATAAAACTGAGATGCTGTTAAGGATTGGAAATTAAACAATTCAATATTAAAAATATTTTTAGTAGTAGATGATGCTTATGTATTCTTGCAAATCAAAATAATTTATATGTGATTCTCAACTTCCACCGACATCTTGAGCGTTTTTGCATTCCTAAAGAAAGAGACCATGCACATTTTGTAAGCAAAAAAAAAGGATACAAAAATTAGGACGTTTATTTCCAAGCAAGGAAATATATGTATATATGTGAAATACAGAAGAGATGATCTCATGGAAAGAAGTCCTCATTCTGTTAGCACCTTATCATAGCATTTTACTTGGTTTGCCGAATCTGGCCAATTCTATTGTTCCCCCTAAAAATGACAGAAAACTGTACAGTAAAAAGTGTACAGTGATTGAGTTGTGTGTTTCTCCATGCATTACCACAAAACATGGTCTGCTTCTGAGCTCTGCAACATCTACTCTTTGAGTTGGATCTGAAATTTGCCAGGGGACTTAAATACCTATTATGGACTGTAGGCACCTTCTCCCTTCCCTTCCTTCAGCACAGGGTATGCACAGGCGTAAATATATATAAAGGGCTCCCTATGTGGAAAATGGTTGAATATTTTAGATTTTTTTTTTAATTGAGCTGGTTTGTAGAATTTCTGTATCAGAGTACCCGTGCCCTTTTCCAGGTTCCACACCATATGCTCTCCTCATTTGCCCATAGGAAGGGAAACCCTGCAGTGGTCAATGCACTACAAATGCCTAAATAAATTAGGCAAATATAAAATAGAACATACATTAAAGAAGCCTGGGGCAGCACTACAATATGTTAATAGAATAACTGCACAGTACAGTGACCATGAAAAACAAGATTAATGAGGTCAGGCAGCACAGACATACTAAGGAGGTGCAGCAAAGTCCAAGAGCCAGCTTTTTCTCCAGAAGTGAATTACATTATATACAATGCTCCTGCAGAAGAAATTTGAGTAAGCTATAGGACCCACACTGCTGTCCTAAGAGGGAGGTTGGACATTTGCATAAGGAGAAGGTTCCTCCCACTTCACACTTTGAGATATTCTCTGACTCAGGAGTTTCTGGGAGAAGATGATGAGCAAACCACCTTGCTAATGTATCATTGCTTCCAAGTCCATTTAGAGCTCCTCCCTGGGAATGTTCTGATCAGTTTGATTCTAATCAATATTTGAGAGTGAAAAGTGAGAGAAGATAAAGCTCTCTGCTTTTTAAAATCCCTGTTGTGAGGGGGGATCTGTGTGTAGAAACATGAGTGACAGTGATTTCCTCTGATAGGAGGTGAGAATTTGATGCCTTTTTTAGTCCAATCATTCAAAATGTGTACAGCCAATATTGTCCATATTTATATTGCTTATTTTTGTCATTATTTAATTAAACAACATGCCTGAGAAAAATACAGGTCTTTAAATACACCGTGTCAATTATTTCAATATCTTTCTTGATCACAAAATCTACTTCTTCACATATTTTCAGCAGATTTTTATGGGTTTCAGGGGATAGGATTTGTTAGACATTTTTCTGAGTATTTTTTCATGTTATGTGGTTTTCTTCCTCCTCTGGGTCAGGATAGGTATTTCAGAGTACTTTATTCGGTACTACATGAATATGTGTCAGTATAAAGGTAACATGCATGGTTTTTTTAAATTAAAAAGATATTTTTCTGGTTTCCTATTACCTATTTTTTATTTACTCCTTAAGTTTTGGGATCAGGATGATGATCCTTCCTTTTGAATACACTAATGATTTTAGGCCTAAATTCCATTTTCTCTAAAGTCCCACATTTGGCAGCCAATACTTTGACCATACAAGAAACCCTGCATATTGTTGGATCTTTACATGACCTCACACACATCCTCTAAATGTGTCTGAAATCCTCAGACTATAATCCCAAATTCCATCTAAATGAATTCATTATTTATGCTTTTGTTTTCCCCCTAGGCTCCAAATACAAGCAATGCAAGTAAAATGTATGCCATTGATCTCTTCAGACTACAGAAGGCCATTTAGAAAATATAAATACTTCTTTGCACCTCAAGTGCCTAAATCCAGTGGCCTATTTTAAATCAAGGACTGAAAAAAGTCAGTCAGGAATTTATCAATAATTTTGTCATCTCCTAGGCAAAATCACCTGTTTCAGAAGGGGAATCTTGTAACAAAAAGGCTACTAGAATTGTTTATCTGCCATTAATTTTTTTGGCAGTTACATTATCAGTAGCAACAGAATCTGACTCTTGCTTGCTCTTTGCTTTAGCTTAGGGCCTTAATTGAATTAAAGGATATGAACATGGAAGAAGTTTCAAGGCTGCCCTGTGTGTAACTTCATGCTAAAATAGTGAACAATTAAAGGAATAAGGTATTTTTTTCTCTTGTTTCCCAATTCCCTGTTGCATTTATTTGGAAAAGATAAGGCAACTTTGTTATCCTCTGGATGAAAAAATTGCAGTTGATTTTGCCATACCAGCAAAGCAGGTCATTGCCTAGGGAAAAATGCATGAAGAATTGAATCTTCCATAATTATACTGGGAATTTCTGAGGGACAGCAAAGGGACTCCTGTTTGTCAACGCAGCAATGCCTTAAATTCAGCTTTGGACAGACAAGGAATTAGAATTGTTTGTTCAAGATCACAGGATCAATTCCTGTCCCCTAAAATGTGTCAGACAGATAAAAGAGGCCCTTGTATAAGAAGAGGAGGAATTTCACAAAACAGGGTATCTTATGCATCATTACTATCGTGGTGGTAAAATGAAATGCTTGAATTTGAGCTTTTGCTTAAAGCTTTCAGTGATACTTTATACAAAAATATGGGGGTTTTGGGGGGGGTTTTCTGTGTGTTTTTTTGGGGTTGTTTGTTTTTGTTTTTTGGTTGTTTTTTTTTTTTGCTGTTAAAAATACAAGGTGGCACACTTAGAGGTATCTCAAAAATTAAAGAGATGAACTCCTTATCATGTTGCCTGATACCCCAATTCAATTTACAGAACTGAAGGCAGCCATCCTTGGAGAACGGATTACATTTGTTGCAATCCACTCTTACAGACAGCGACCCAATATATTTAATGCATGCTCTTGTCGCTGTCCGCTTGACCGCCCGGTGGTCAGCAAGCGACAACGCTACAAGTGCCCAGGCAGCGGGACCGCTTGTGTCTTAGGAATCGGTAGCTCTGACAACAGTTGTTGCTTCTGGACCCCAGCTGGGGCTGGCAGCAGACGCTGGATACTGTAGCGAGAGCAGCGAAGGCAAAGGAGGAGAAAGGGACTCAACTGTAGCAGCAACTTGTTATTTATTCCCTGCCCCGGAGATAAAACCTCCCTTCCACAAGTGGGAAGGCTACAAAAGAGCAGAGAAGGACAGTTGACAGGGGGCTTTAAGGCGAACAAAAGGGGGCGGTTCAAGGGGAGGAACAATGAATCAACCAATAGGGAAACATTACTTAACTACAAACATCCAATGGTATCAAACAAGAGGAGGAGTACATTTAAACGAACCAATGGGTAAACAGAAGACACAGAACTTTCCAGACCTTACTACGTATTAAAACAACCTCATACATATGGAAATTAACCTGAGGGGAAAGGGGTGTAACTGAAACTTTAACTGACAACCTAAAAAGCAGGAGAATCAGGGGATTCCCCAGCCTGGCCTTCCCCATCCCCCTCAGGATAGTGATCCTGAATGAAATCAACCCAATTGATTTCATTAATTTTCATGGAGAAGGCAGGCTGGGTCACTGCCACATGCTCTGAAAAACAGTTTGAAAAAACAGGTCATAAAGTTCATGTTTGTGCTGTCATCAGGCCAACTGTGGTGCCTCAGCTGGGAGATACAGAACTGTGACTTTAATCTATGCAGGGTAGCCCTAATCATGAATATATTTAGACAGACACCATTATCAACTGCAAGGGGGACCTGAGTGCTGCTGAGAGCCCAGATCCTCTGCTGCACCAGTGTCCCTGGCCGGTGTGGCTGCCACAAGCAGGGAGCAAAAACATTCCGAGGTGGCCGACTGCCCTGTGTCTTGTCAGCCATGGGGCTCTCCAGAGAGCTCCCCAGCCCTGGACCTCGCTGCAGTGACACCTTGTCTGTGGTCACGCAGTGATCAGCCGCTGCACCCCATGCTTGTGAAGGACCCTGCTCACCATGTGCTCCATCCACTAGGGATCCGAATGGAGGGGGTCCCAGGCAACCCACAGTGCCCGGCACCAGAAACTCTATGCTGTGGGGTTTGGGCCCTCAGCAGCTGAAGTGTTGCTCTGCAGATTCCCTTCTCTTGGATCACAGCACACAGGCACAGTGACTGTGTGGACAGAGCCACGGGCTGTAATTCGGGGTGAGGAGATGTACAGCAGGCTAAAGGAGTGTTAGTTACCCAGAGGATAAACAGGCATCATACAGGAATGTAATAAATACATGTTATAATATTGGCTTTTGCAAATAAAATGACAGCTATATGTATAATTTTTAGCTTTGTTATAAGAATATAGGTTTCTTTTAACAACTACTCTTTTTTCTGTTACTAACTGAACTTAGGGTAGTGGGATGGCTGATATGGTTATACCTGTGGTAACTGGACTCTCTGCCTGGTTGGATAACATCCAACAAACGTGCAAAGAAGGCTCCTGCTGCTGACATGTTAACTATCAGCAACTCCCGTCTGTAGGAACACAGGATCAAAACCCAAGAGGTTTCTTTTTAACAATAACTAATGCTTTTATTTCTGTTACTGATTAAACTTAGACATAGTAGTGGGATGGCTGATACGGTTATACCTGTGGTAACTGGACTGTCTGCCTGGTTGGGTAACATCCAACGAACGTGCAAAGAAGACTCCTGCTGCTGACCTGTCAACAATCAGCAACTCCCGTCTGCAGAACCCATGGACCAAAACCCAAACTGGAGGCAATAAGAAAAATGGACTCTAAGCCAGCAGCCAAGGAATGCGCATGCTCTAAGAAGGTGGACCCAAGGAAGGGGGGTGTTGAAAAGGGCTACCCCCTGCTATAGCAAGGTGTGCTCTTGGCACAGAGCCAAGGCACCCAGCGCTGCCACTTTTGCTTTATTGTCTTTGTCCCTTATTGTCTTTTATTAAACTTTTAAATCCTAACAGGAGAGTGAACTGTGTTTTTCACAGGAACAAAAACACATTCCTATCCTGGTTTTTCCTCTGTAATGTCTGTGGAAGATGTTTGCCTTATCTAGACCCTCTGCAGCTCTCCCAGAGAGGGTCAGGGGCCTTGGTTATCAGCCCAATGTCCCCTCATCTCTGGAGGGGAGACAGAACTGAGGCCAAGCAGAAGGTGTATGGGAGAGTATGCACGAATCTGAAAGGGGAAAGGGGCTGACTTTATTTTTCTTTTCAGAAAAGTCTTTGCTAAGTGGACATGAAAACAATTACCCGTCTTTTATGAGCTCTGGATTGTACAAATTACATACCTAAATAAATTTGAAATGCTTCACTCTATGCTGTTGTACATTGTCCTCGCTTTCTGTCCTGGCAGGCTGAAGAGTGTTTAATTTATTTTTATTTTTTTTTTTTTTTGTATCAGGGAACATACTTGATTCTCTTGAAAATACTACCTGTGTGTATGAAATGGAAAGTAGGAATGTATTTAGTCCTCTTAAGGACTGGGACGATTTGCGTTAATAGAATCCTCCCAATTTAACAGCAAAACTTCAAATTCTGATAATTGAAAACATTTTCAAACTTCTTTAGGATTTAATACTAAATTGCAAATGAACTATTGAAGAAACTGTTTGTTAAACTGTGTTTTATGAGTGCTGTAAACCATATGGCAATCTGCAGGCTTTTAAAAATTAACATTTCTTGGATTTTATAATAAAATATACCATTAAAAACTTTAACTATTCTGGGAAAAATTTTAAGAAATGGGTCTTAGTTCTTTTAGTATAAGTAGAGGGGTTCAAATCATTCAAATCACTGTAGGGATGATATTAATTGCTGTTTGTGTTGCTTGATTTCCAAGGTAAAAACAGCTTATTCACCTATCCTAGAAATAAAAATAATTGCTCTTTCAATAATGTATGTGCCTAAGTACCTTTGAAGTGACCCTTCAGTATTCCAATAAATCTCAGAGTCTTTAAACCCATTTGTCATGTGCACAGGGTAACAAATGTTCTCAATTTACAGGCCTTAGAGCTACCTGCTAAAGGACCGCTGAGATGATACAGTTCCTAAAAAGCATCCTCTGGACTCTGCCTCTCCACAGCTCCTGATCTCATGTTCTGCTATTGGCAAGAAGGAACTCATCTATTTCCTAGCATTTGAATGTTTTGTCAGTTAAAACTGAGAAAAAACAAAACAGCACAAAACAAGAAACCAAGCATGAAAGTCAGTCAATAGGTTAAAAGCCACCAAGTGAAAGAAAAGAAAACAGGCTTGGTAAATTTTAAAGGCAAGGTTCCTAAATCATTCAACATGGTGAAAAATCTTTCTACAGAATTTCATGGCAAAACTCCTCTGACACCAGAATAAAGCATGTTGGATTTGGGATGTGTATGCACCAGCAAACAGCTGACATTAGTGCACATCAATATGTTGACCTTATGCTTCCAGAAGAGGAAGTTATGGATATATAGGCTGGTCACCTTTTCAAGGAGTTAGTGTGACTTACACATAATCAGTGAAGAACTTAGTAACAATAAAAATACTTGGAGAGAACTCATGGCAGTTATAAAACAAAAATATGCCACTACCTTTGTTTCATTTGCTTCAGAAATGAGTGTGCGTAAAATTGTCTTCCACCCTCCATTAAACCGTTCTTTGGTCTCCAATCTTTGGAGTTAATGAGCAACACTACTGCATTTTTATGTGACCATCCATAACTTTATTTACTACAGGTAATCTTTTATTCATCCGTCTTCACAAAGAAGGGTGTTTACGTTCATTAGGAGTAGTAAAACTGCTGTTGCCTTTGTTTAAAACCTCCACTGATGAAATGGGCATTTCTGTGGTCATTGTAACCGCTTTATAGCTGGAGTGCAGAATGTAAAGCAAGTTTCTGGCACTTACAAACACAGGGTCAAAAAGATTTCAGACTACTAGATTAAAAATGAAATGAGATCTACAGTTATCTAATGCACTTCAAGCTGGCAAAAGGTGAAATTTCCACCTGCACCCAAAGATACTGGGATTCTTCATATCAGCAAAACTTCTCCAGGTATTGAACCCTCATAGGTGTTGTGTTAGGCTGAGGGTTGTAACTACTGTTTTCTTCAAATCTTCAGCAACTGAAATTCATCCTTATTGTATTTTTGTCCATTGGGTGAAATGCTGAGTTTAAATCAACAGAGCAGTGAAGTATGACACAGTTCATCCTTCTAAGACTGTTTTGTGTTGAAATCACTGCATTAGTCTAGCAATTTAAAACATGTACAAGAAAAATGCAGGTTTCAATCACTATTTCTTACTGTACATTCCACTACCTTAAGAAGAAAAAATATGACCAGTCTTCAGGAAATATCAGCTATTATTAAGCCATCTTTATATAAACTATTCAATCTGCTTTTGATGCAAAGTATCAAATTGCATAACTGATGGACAGATAACTTTCTATAGGACCGTAGCAACGGAAGGGAGTTTTCTTATCACTCCAGGACATCCCTAATAATAGCTTTATACTGTGGTATCAATATAGAAAATCCAGGGGGTATGCACCCACATTTGGAAGTAGCTTTGAACAGATCTGGAAATTTCAGGGCAAGGGGGACAATTGGGAAAGTTCGTTGTTGTTGTTGTGTTCTGGTTTTTTGAATCTCATGTGAAACAGAAGTGTTTGGGTGCTGGCATCACCAGTTCTGGCATGGCTCTGCTGAAACCGTGCTGCCTGGTAGATGAGACGGAAGCTCTGAGTTGGTGGGAGGAGATGACTCTGCAGGAAATACCCTACAGCTCCAGGGTAACAAAACGGAGTGGAAACAATAAAGGCATGTCTGCACGGAGAAAAGGAATGTGCTGCAGACATCCCCTGCCTTGGCCTTGCACATGTTGGCTTCTTGGTATGAAGTAGCGCGGTTTTGGGGCCTGAGCTGGCTGCAGTGATGTGGCACAGCCAGGGCTGAGACAGCTGGTGGGACTCCACCTGCTTCTGGTGGAGCACAGCCCCGTGTTCTTGCTCCACAGTGCAGATGCACATGACTCTAGGTCTCCCCTCTCCCCTGTTATCTCAAATGAATTTCTGCTTGTTCCCTCTCTACTTATTGCTAACTGAGTTGTGGGGCACAAAAACCCAAAGGGAGGAAAATGTGGCTCCAAAGACATTTTATGAAGTTCCTCAAGGGATGCGTTATGCAACTGCTGTGTTTCTTACGTAATTTTTTATAAGCAAGCTTTCATAAAGCAGAGAATTTTTTTAAAATCATGTTTAAAAAAACCCCCCAGAGAGTACTCTTAAATAATTTAAAAGCTAATTAAGATGTGAAAAAGAAAAGAAAAGGTTCTGAAACAGTAGGTTCATCCTTTGCAAGCTTGGGATCATGAATTAATGCACTGCATAGTTGTGAAGAAAATGGCTTTCTATCTTTGCCTGTACGTTAGATGCTGCTGGAACACTCTGTTCCCTGTTCCCTGCTCCCAGGAACACTTAATGCCGCTCGAAGCATGTGTACCCAGCGCTACACGGAAGAATTGTGCAGCTCCTCCCACACAGCCAGGCACATCTCCTTTCTATTGTAAGAGGGGTATCAAGCAGGTTTTGTTCTTCTGTCTCTGAAAATGCTTCAGAGACAAACATGGGAGGAAAAGCAGTCACTGAAAGGTGCTATTGGAAGCAGAAAACAGAAAGACATTGATCAAAAGGCTGATTCATACATGCTATGCATCTCTATTTTTTTCTCTTTTAAAAAAAATTAAAAATCTGTGCTTTTCTTGTTTTTCACCACAGGCCTGTTTAAGACATCTGCTTAATCTAAGTCAGAACTGATGGCCCAATTTTATAGAGGTGTATGTTTCTGCTGTCAAGATTTTTGTTTCTATTTTAGTAAGTCTTTTCTGATTTCCATTAAAAAATGGAGGGAAAAAAATCTTTCCTTTTTTTTTGTGAAATAACAGTAGATTACTGTCTCTGCTTGTATTCAGGCCCCTTTCCCTGCTTTTCTAGTGTTATCAAGCATGCTCATGTAAGATACTTGCATAAATGGACAGATAGCTCTTGCTTCCTGTAAAATAGTACCATTTAAAAAAAGGAACCTTTCTTAATTTTTGTTTGATTGGCTGGTTGGTTGGGTTTTTAGGGGAGGGGGTTTGTTTCTCTGTGGGTTTTTTTGTTTGTTTGTTTGTTTGTTTTTAGGAATAGGCAATTTATAGGCAGTATAGGACAAAGCAAGTTCCTCTGTTTATGGCACATGCGTAAGAAAGAAGCAAAACAAGTGGGCGCTCTGATATTCAAACTCTTGGGTTATGTGCCCGAACGTCACAACCCTGTTCATTTGCAATTATAAGGATAATCTCATCATTGTCAGGGACATTACTCACATTTCTGAATTTAGGAAAGTAAGTTATTGAGTGTTGAGGGTTCTTCATCACATCTGCAGAAAGAATTCCAGTCACATGGGAGAGTGGCCGAACAGCTTAATTTTCGGTGTGCGGCACGCACTACACTCCCGTTGATGGGATGAGTGAGGACACTTCCACATGAGCATGACTGAAGTGTTCACACATAAATGCAGTTGAACAGCACTGTATATACAGCTACACAATCAAGTATGATCTGTGTAGCTGTGATTTTAATTTTCTTTCCCATCTGATAACATCCAGAAAATATCTTAGTACTCAAAGGAAGGTAATACACAGACTGTCTATGTGATGTTCCCTCAGCCTGCCAAATCTGTCCTAGAGAACTAATTATATTAATTTTGTCTTGAGAATTCTGTCTGAGACTGATTAAAATGCCTGAGTTAATACCATTGCAAGGAGAAAAAAAGCTGTAACAGGAGCAGTGCCATGACTACAAATGACAATGGGAAAGAGAATAAGTTGTGGCAAGTGCTGATGAGAAAAAAAATGAGTGGAAAAAAAAGAGAAATGCCTGTTCTTACAGCAAAGTATTCACTGCATTGATATGCAGGAATTAAAGAGAAAAGCACAAAAAAACCCCAGCTGAAATGAAATAATTTGACCTCCAAAGCCAGACACTGCACAAAATGAAACACATGCAGAAACACCTTATTTACAAGTCAAAAACCCCACAAGTCCAGCTTTGGTGGAGAGATGTTGGGAGTGTAGTGAGACAGGTGCATATGTCTTACTGAATACTGCAATCACTGTTTTACTGTTTTTTTCTGTTTTAGTAAGTGCATAGGTAGGTAATATCCTTTGCAGTCTGTGCAGACCTGGCCTAAAATCTCCAGTGTTACCATTACAACGTCTCTATGTTTTGCTATTTTGAGGCATTTTTGAGACAGGCAGATTTGGGGAAGGTTTGGTTGCTACTACTTAATAACTGGTCCAAAGGAGGCATGTATTTAAAAGTGTACCTGATTTCCAAATCACAAATCTTAATAAAGCAGCCTTATAAATTTGTATTACATCATTGGAAAATAAATGAAAGGGGCTTTTCTCAGATGTTTATTAAAAGATTTTAAAAATATGTCTAAATTTTTAACTACATCATAAATCAAAGTACATAAGGTGCAAATACTAAGGAAAAAAATACTTGTGGGACCAACATATTGGTTTATTAAAATCTTTAAGTATTTTAATGGAATTTGCACTCAAAATCTGCAGACAGTCACAGTTCAAATTCTAACAGTCAGGAAATACTGTTATGAAAGTATCATAAAAAATTCCTGTTTTTTCCTTTGCCTGACCACAGGGTGACTGAGAGCCTCATGCTGACCAACACAGGCTGCTCTGGCGGTCACAGGCAGTGCAACAGCCCATAATACAGCCACTATGGGCAAGGGTGTTTGAAATTATTTCAGGTCTTCCTAAAATTATATGACAAGCCAGAAAAATAAAACCCTGAGAAGAAGAGAACTATAAACCTCTTTATCATCCCTCCCATCCCAGCTTTACCATGAAAAAATACAGGAAAGGTAAAAATTTGAAATTTAAGATGACATCATCTGATTGCAGAGCTCGGCAACAAAATGGTTGAATCATTCTTTTCACTTAAAAGCTACTTTCACTTTAATATTATTGTTAACAACTTCCATTCAGGATTGCAATGTCTGATTGTTTATCTCATCTACAGTAGTCTATCTTGTTTTATTCATAAGTTCATAAAAATGAAAACTTTAATGTGTAATAATGGTTATGTATGGCAATGTTGTGAGGACTTCTCTCTATTGACAAGCTTGCAAATGATCTGTTTCTATTGTCTTCTTAAATTTTTATTTTTACTAGATCCAAACTATGATTGCTTTATTCAAAACAAGTGTTCCATGTGCTGCCACACTGCTACTACCACATTTAGAAAAAAAATCATCTTTATAAGGAAGACAGAATACTATGTTCTGAATTTACTTTTTATCTGCTACATGTGCATGTTGCCACATGTTGTTAGCTGACGTCAAAGAAATAGCATAGGAAAAGCCTTCTGCTGAATCTGTCCTGGCCAGATTCTAGTTTCTGCCACCTGAGGCTCATGCCACAAGGAATATCGTCTCAGTGAGTGGCCCCTTTGAAATCAAGCTTATCCCCCACGGAGCAAACCTTCTTCTGTATGGAGTAAGTGCAGCAGAGTTTTGTCACTTTAGGATGTCATGAGATGGTTTTCCTGAAATGAACGTGTCACAGTTGTGACCAATGCTGACAGCTTGCCCTTATACCTCTCAGTTTCCATCTCCTCTTGAGCTTCCTGCAGTGGCAGAAATGTTTGTTAAACAACTGCCGGCCTGTAGGATGGGACTCTGGCTTACCGGACTAGTCCCATTTACTTAAACAGGACTCTACTGATGTGGGAAGTAGTTTGAGGAATTTATTGCCTGATAGACCAACTCAGAAATGCAGCCGGCAGCCGTGTGGGTTTGCATGTAAGCATCAGTATGTTGAAGAGAGAAGGAAGTTCCCAGTGTGGTCATAAACCAGACTTTTGCCCTTTCTCTGACTCATACCAGTCTATCTTACCCTTTCAGATGTAAGACTTCTCCATTTTGGAAGAATATGTGACTGACTTCTTCACCCCCACACTTTTTCAGGATGAAACACTTGTTACTCCAACACTGCAGTTATGTACAGTGTTGCAATGCTGGGTTGAGAGACGTTTATAATTGGACCTGAAAAGCCCTTACCCCTTCCTCACTGTAGAGCACTGCTTTGCCACTGGGCTGGATCCACATGACATTTCTGAGACCAGGTCTGAGCCTGAGCTCTAGTCCAAACATTTCTTGTGGCAACACAATAGGAATGAAAGCCTGCTTTTAAGGCTTCAGGGAAAAAGGCAGCCTTGGGGCCAACATTCCCCTTGGAAGGCAGGTAAGGGCACTCACCTGCAGCGAGGGGGGCTGGCTACTGCTGTCTCTGTCTACAGCCAAGCCAGGGAGCCAGAGTTTTTCCAGGAAGGACTCCCATGTCACCACTGTAGCTTGAGGAGTGTCTGCTTGAAAACTTTACACAACAAGGTGGGAACTCAAAACCAGGCCGTGGGGTCCCCTGAGGAGCAGCATGATGTGCAGGGCTGGCTATGGATTCTGGGGTACATCTGCCTCCAGGAACAGCAACTTAATGTCACTACAGCTGCCACTGCGTGTTCAAAGACTGAAAAGGGCTAAAACATTGAAAAATGTTTTAAGCATCCCATGGAAAGCTTTCTTCTGCAGAAAAAAAATAAGAGAGGCAACCTCTTCCTATACATTTTCAAATACTTGGTAAATGACAAAAATACTGTAGCATTTTAATAACATCAACCTACGCTAAAACAGCTCTACACATAAAATGGATTGTTATTGTATTTTATGTTTTGCAATCAGTACTTTTCAGCTTACAGGTGAGAGAAAGCTTATGCCAATCTAAGGCATTTATATTATTTCTCAACTGTTATTTCTTTATTAGGTAAATGCCAAATAATGCAAAAAATTATCTAGAATTGACAGTGAAATAGGAAGAGGAGAGACCTAACACTTTTCTACACTGAAAGGCTTTAATGAGATACGACATAAAAGGCCTATTACGCTTTCACACTTTCTTGTATTTCCTTATTCTGTTAGGAATCATTTCTTAAACAGGAAAAAATATCCATGCTGAATATGTAGTGCATTTATTTTCATTAATAAATATATACTAATTCAGACCCTAAGACCAGAGCAAATTTTTTAAAAATCAAGTAACTCTAATTCTTCTCCTTTGAACTTGTGAATCTTCCCACTTACCATAGAGAACACTCAGTAGCTTCCTTCAGAAAAAGCTGTGGAAAGAGCATGTTGCAATAGTTGCAGGGTGTGTATATGTGTGGCACAGATAGAAGTGTATTTCTGTTGCTTTTTTCCATTATGACAGAACTCACAAAGTGCTAGGCTCTCTCCAAACCAATGTCAAGAAACAGTGCCTGCCAAAACAACATGAAAGAAATGTTGTAAAGGTTGCATTGTATTCCTTAAAAGTTAGGAAATATCAGAAGCTGGGATGCCAGTATAACCTTAATTCAACCCTTCTGTGTATATCCATTACGATCCAGTCTTTAATTACATGATAACATACTCTTTTTCTTTATTTTTTAATCCCTAGGGCTTCTGCTTCATTTAAAGCTGAATAAGGCAGTTCTTAAATGTTTACATTTATCTTCTTCAGCACCCTGCCATTCAGGTATCAGTGAGCATCTTGCACTATTAACCAGGCAAACTGCCTCCTCTGTGTCTGGAGCTGCAGAGACAGAAGTAGACAGCTGGGACCTGGCCAGGGAAAAAAGAACCACTTCATATATCCCAAAACGTGGATGTGCTGAAGAAGTTCAGAGTGGCATGGTAGATCAGTGAAACATGCTGGCAGCTGGCAGGAAGCTAAGCTACAAACCAGTAACAGGCTAAGGTATGGCCAGTTTGTTTGATGCTCTCCATTAAAGGCTGACCAAGAAAAGCTAACTGTGCTTGATCCCATGAGCTGTGTGCCAAAGTCTTCCTCATCAGTTAAGAGCCTGTAGACTTTAAAGATGAAGATCTTTGGGAGAATTTCACAGGCTGGAAATGGCAGCAGCTCCTCTGCTGTCCCCCCACAGCACTGAGATGGAAGTGGACTTGCCTGGACTGGGAAAACAAGATGGTTCTCAGCATCAGCAGCTTCAGTTACCTTGTTCATGCCCAGAGATAGGGATGAGATCCTTCTGGCAAGCATCTCAAGCCTTGGCCTTGAAGTGTCACTTGAACGGCTTGGTGGCTGCAAGCAATGAACAACAAGGCAGTCTATGCCTCATCAGTGGAATGGATCTGTGTGCACAGCATTTTACCCTTTCCATAGACAAGACTGTCTTTATACATGCTGTGACTATTTGCAATCAATAGGAACTATGAAAACTTGATTGCTAAAGAGCTCCGAATTTATTGACTGCAAGAGATTTGAGAGGAACTCCTTGGTGGTCCAGAAAGCTTTTTTTAAGAAAAAAAATATAAAAAAGAATTTTTTAAATTTCTCCTCCTCACACAGAGTGTGACAACCACAATTCAAAGGAGATGATTCAAATCTGAACAGCCTTGCTGCCCATGGCAGCTATGGCTGGGGACTGCTTTTTAAACCTCATGTTTTGGGGTGCTGCTATATAAGACCACTTACCTGAGAGTTTCTAAAACTTCTTTTGAGCATTTGATTCTGGATGGAACTAAGTAGAAGAGATGAGAAAGTGGCCCAGATAATACAGCTTAGGTCCAGGCAAAGGCGGAAAACATTGTATTATTTTTCTCTTGGTTTTTTGGAAGTATTTCCAGTAATTATTTTAGCGTAATTGTGATGCTCAAACATCACTTTTGCACAAGGTAAGTGACAGTTTCCAGAAGGATGGTGGACCTTGCTGTGAAGGGTGAGAGAAGCATCTGCTGCTTCAAGGTTTGAAAGAGCACAGCACTTTCCAATCCATGAACAGAACAGAAATGGCAGCTCTGCATATACCTCACATATGCCGCAGAAGCGCTGAGAAGAATGGATGGCTGGCACCTAGGGAGCAGCAAGAGGACAGGCCAGGCTGGCAGCTCTTCCCTTCTCACAGAATGGAGGGTCAGCTCATGATTGTTAATGTGATACTCAGACGTTAGCAGGGGAAAATGGATGAAACTGTGCTCAAAAACCCACACCAAGGTTTTTAGTATACAGTAGAGATGTGAGTCTGTGCTCTCAGGATTATCTTTTGAAGGTGTTTCGCAGATTTCCCTTATGTATAGAGTCAAAGAGAGTCCCTTGAGGCTGGCAGCCTAAGATATAATAGATCCCGTGTGCAGAGAAAAGACCAAATGCACTATATAGTTACATTTCTCACACCAGATATGCAAAAAACCGTGCACTTTCATATTTTATTCAAATTATTTCATACGTGTATTTTTATGTATTTCATTACTGAAATATTTTCACTGAAAAACAAATAGCGTGTTATGGGTGCCTTTGTTGGGCTAATTTCTGATCGTTGACTGTAAGAACTGTACATGCAAGTATCAGGCTGTACTTCATTTGCAGCTTTGCATGTGGGCAGGGCACATACCCTTGGGAAAGAATAAGGTTTCTATCAAAGAAGCTACACTTTCATGTTTTTGACAAAACCAAAAAAACCAACCAAACACAAAACTGCCGCCTCTTCCGTCTCCCTTTTTGTTTTGCAATACGGGAGACGCAGCAGTGGAAGGCCTCAGACTGACACTCTTCTTGGCAGTCACAAGCGGGTCACTCCCCCAGGGGTTTAGTGAGAGGACAGCTGGGCTAACAGCACAGTGCGAGGGGGAGGGCGCAGAGCACGGGGGGTGTGCAGGGCCAGAGGCCGTGTTCTGGGAAGCCCGCAGAGAGCCAGGGCCGAGCGAAGCCTAGCCCGCGGCCTGTGGGAAGGCGCTCGCCCCGCGGCCCACCGCGCTCCTCGCTGTGCTCCGGAACAAGGGCCCGGGGAAGGGTGCGCTCTGCGCGGGGCCCCGGCCGGAGAGCCCGCTGGGGACGCGGTCTGAAGGCCCCCGTTCGCAAGCGTGAGAGAGCACCACGCTCGGGCTCCCGGGGCGTCGGGCACTGCGTGGTGCCCCTGGGACACCCCTGCGTTCCGAGAAAAGGCAAGGGGGCACGGACACATCACCTCCGCTGTCTGCGCGCATAAGCAAACACCGGTCCGGGAGCGCCCACGTCCTGCTGCTGCCGCCCTCGTGCGGGGAGGTACGAGAACAAGGACACGGACAGGGACACGGCCGGCCCGGGACCACAGGAGCGCCGCAGCGGACCCACCCGCCTCCGCCGCTGACGTGGCTCCGCGCTCCCC